>JAPVCG010000074.1:441806-559288 GCA_029606305.1 Paecilomyces fulvus | reverse complement strand
AGCAAACTTGACAGCAAGAAAATTGGACCATTCATTATTGAAGAGAAAATCAGACCAGTGAACTACAAATTGAAACTATCAGACAGCATGAAGATACACCCAATTTTTCATATTTCATTATTGGAACCAGCACCACAGAATGCTCAAACACAAAATGAAGAAATTGAAACCATGGAAGGAGAATACAAAGTTGAAAGAATTCTAGATGAGAGAAAAGTCAACAGACAAATGCAATACCTAGTGAAGTGGAAGGGGTACAATACCTCAGAGAACACTTGGGAATCTGTCAAGAATTTGATGAATTGCCAGCATCTGATGAAGGCATATCAAGACCAACAGAAGTCCAGAAATCAGGACCCAGATCAGGAAGAGAATCATCCACAACTGAAGCCAGGAAAACAGGATTAGGTGGAGAAACAGCCTCAGAATCATGGCAAAGAAGAAGAGCACTTTGATTACAAAGCTCTTGTTGATGTTCACAGAGCACCCCATGCTCAGATAACTTTTTGAATATATATTTTTGAACAACACTCATTTCAGCATGCAATTGATCAGCATGTTTTTGAAGCAGACAGATATCAAAATCTCTAGCAATCAAGGCAGAAGCAACTTGGGCTTCTTCTTTACAAAGCAAATTCCACTGGTGATTATTCATGATGAGACCAGAGCAGTGGAAGTTGTGACACAGACAGGAAGAGCAGGATGAGGACTGAGAATCAGACACCACACACAGAATAGATGACAAGAAGCAGTGGTCGCAGGGAAAAGGAACAATGAAATCATCACTGTCTATATGGTCAGTGAGGACCATATGTTCCCTATGACAATTACACAGAACTTGAGGAAGTTTGTGAGAAGGCATCATGATGACACCCAGGACAAGGCACAACAGAATCACTTACAGCAGACAAGTCAAAGTCCCAATGGTGACAAGAGTGAGCACTCTACTTATGTGTCTTCAGGGACAAAGACCTTGAAGGGGGAAAGTGATGTTATGGACCAACCATGGAGGGGCACAACTGTGACACCCCAATAAGATGAGACTCTATGGCACAGCACTAGAGCAAGGCAGACACCAAGGTCATGTGATGATAAGCAAGTCCAATATCACATGATAAGAAATAGTCCACAAGGGACTATAAGAGGATAGTCCAGTGAGGACCACAGGAAGGAAGTCCATATGGGACTATAAGAAATCATAGAAAGAAGGACTAAATCATGGGATATATAAGGACACTCATTTCAGCCCAGCAGATGTATTTAGTTCTTTGCATTCAATTTATCATATTGTTTATCTACTATCTACTACAGGTCAGTAAGAACAGTACTGGAAGGATTATGATCTGACCAGGCCCTACTTCTGACTTAGCTATTGTTATTCAGTTAGACCCACTGAGTTACCCAACACATGAAGCCTTACCCAACGGACTGTGGTAAGCAGGCCGCATCAACTGCCTAAGGACAAGACCTAAGTAGGTTTAGGTCATTGAGGAGAAACCAAGTTAAGTGTTCTATTGAGCCTTCCCTAACCAATAGTACAATAGGATAGCTAGGAAGGATCCTGGGGTGGTAACATTTTCTTACACTACTTTATATTGCTAGTAGTATACTTTGTATACTTTAATACTCTTTACAGTTTTGAATTTTTTTTGCAAAAAGTGATTTAGTAAATTTCAATATAACTTTTTGACATTTTGCATTCTTATGTGTGATATTTGATATTTGTGCAGAATTCTTGCAGCAAGCCACATGTGACATGCAAATAAATATAATAAATGAAGTGAAGGCTTTTATTACTCTCTTTACTAAAAATAGTTTATAGAAAAACTTTACTAATTTAAAAGACTAAGAGAAAAAACCTCAGAGTCATAGTGGCAATAGAAAATTAACTGAGGCTAAATTTGAAAAATGAGCTACAAACTTGCAGTGAAGTGTGTAGTGAAATGCACATTTTGAAGAAAAAAACTTCAATTTAAAAGATATGCAAATAAAGCTTAAGAAACTTTGTTAGCAGTATAAACAACTGAAATTGAAGTTAAAACTCATATATAAACAAAAACTACTGAAAAAGACTCAAAAATAACTTAATTGATTAATTTATTTGAATGCTTTAAATGATACTAACTTTGTAACTATGAGTAAGTCTATGAGGCTTACAGTAAATATATACTTCATCTTGCAGAGTAGTTTACAACAATTATTGAATTTTAAAAACTTTTATGATAACTTTAAAATATCAAATAACTTAAAGAATGAAGCCTTATCACAAAAACAAAAAAGACTTTAAAAAGAAAGCAACTTTGCTGTTAAACTATTATTTAAAATGTTTAATGAATAAAAATATCAAAACAAAAGCATGAAGAAATTCATCATCTTTATAGTTTGTATGAAGCTCATCTTTTACAAATACAAAAGATGATTTGCCAGCAATAAAAGTTAAAAAATAACTAAAAAAGTGAAATTTTTATCTGACAATCAACTACTAAAGTAAAGCCAATATGTCAAAAATATGACTCAAAAATTTATTTGAAAAAACTTCTATAAATTCAATCTGTGACAAATTAATGACTTAGACAATTTTCACTGGCAAGCAGTGCTGAAATATAATTATGCTTAGCAAGACAAACATCAGTTAATGCACAACTTTGCAGTGTATTTTGCACAGTGAGAAGTGCAGTTGATGAAACTTTATACTGAACAACAGTGAAAAAAACACTTATGTGTGAAAATTCTAAAAGAGATTTGCAAAAAATCATTATACTTTGAAAATAAGCTAAACAATTATAATAACTTTATTGCTCATCTGCAAATAATGAAAAATTTTTTATCTAACTGAAAAAAAGCACTATGCCAAAAATGTATCTCAGAATTGAAGTGAACTAACAAGAACTTAAAATAATAAAAATCAAATAACTACAAAAAAATTTAAAATAAAATTTGTAAAAGAATTTTTACTAATTTGCAAACTCACAGTGACTTTTGCAGTTGATCTCACAGTTAATTTTGCAACTAAATAATGATACTCTCAAAAACAAAAAATATGTCAAAAAATAATATAATTATTGTCATAAAATAAAACATATAGCAGAGTACTGTTATGTATAACTTCAAGCTGAAAAGAAGCAAATTGAGAAGTTAAAAAACTAAATATTCTAGTGCTATACACTGCTATAGCATTAGATATTAATTCTCATTAATGCAGTAATTTTGCCTTATTAATAAATATTCTTTTAAAGACTTTGACTAGTATAAAAAAAGTTTAAGCTCTAATCAATTCTGATGTTAAATTAAATTTTATTAGCCAAAACTAAGTAAAGCAATACTTATCTAACATTAATGGCCACTCACATAGTGTTAAAGCTATAGATGAACATAAAATTATTTCATATAGTAAATGACAAATAGTTACTAAAGCAACAGACTAAAATGGTTTAATTCAAAAGTAAAGTTATGACTATAAAGCAGTTGATATTGAGAGATATAATGTTATACTTGAATACTTTTAATTAACTGAAGTCAACTTTAATTTTAACTAATCTTTCTAAACATAAGTCTATTGTGAGATCAAGTTAGCAAATGAGATTAAAGTTATTTTAGCTACAAAGTGTGAATGCAAACTTTGTAGAAAATGCATAGTATTTTTATTTACTTTTAAATTGTTCTTTAAAAGCAGGCTAACAAATGCTTTTAAAAATGTAAGCACCTTAATCTCAAAGCTACATTTACTCAAAGAGATAAAAAGTATATGAATGTATTTTTTAAAAAAAAGCTGAACTATTGCCAAAGAATACACACTTTAACTATACAATTAATCTTGAACCAGATAAAAAGTTATTATATAAGTTAATATACAAGCTATTTGTAAAAGAACTAAAAATTCTTTATGAATATATTGAGACAAATTTAGAGAAAAGATAAATTTAACTATCAAAAAGCCTAGCAAAGACATTTATTCTTTTTATGCTGAAGAAAAATGACAGTTTTTAATTGTGCATGAATTACTAAGGCCTGAATGCAATTACTATTAAAAATTACTACTCACTTCTACTAATCAATAAAATCATAAATAAACTTGTAAATTAAGCTTAACTTGTGTAATGTATATCATTACATTCACATTCAAGCAAAGAATGAATAGAAGACTGCATTTCACATATATTATAAGCACTTTGAATATCAAATAATGCTATTTGAGCTAGCCAATGTTTTAGCTATCTTTCAATTTTATATCAATTGAGTGTTAAATGACTTTTTAAATGTGTGTGTTATGATATACTTAAATAATATTTTTATTTATTCTCAGTCAGAGAAACAGCATTAAAAAAATATTCAAGCAATGCTAAACAAGTTGTGAATTTACTGTTTATATGCAAAGCAAAGCAAGTGCAAGTTTATAGTGATAAAAGTGAGCTTTCTGAGATTCATTATTAGCTTAAAAGACATTGAAATGAAACTAGCTTAAATAAAAACTATAGTGAGCTAGCTACTGCCACAAAGTGTTTATGACATTTAAATATTTATTGAATTTATCAATTTCTACAAGCACTTTATATAGAACTTCATAAAAATTAATGAGCCTTTAGTGGTGCTCATAAAAAATGTTAAAAAAAGTTAAAAACTTTCATTATTTATGTTTACCAAAAAAGCTTAAAAGACATTTAAAGACCTCAAAACATTATTTATTAATGCATTAATACTAATACATTTTAATCTAAAATGAAGAATATAAATTAAGTCAAATGTCTTAAATTTTACAGTTGCAGTCATAATTTCTCAACTGCTGAAAAATAAGCAGTGACACTTTGTAGTTTACTGATTTTGAAAAATGCTTTTAGTAAAAAGAAATTATGAGACTCATAATGTAAAGCTATTAGCTATTGTGTTAGCCTTTAAAAAATGAAAACATTATTTGAAGAGTGCAAAGTACTTAGTTATTATATTGTTTGACTATACTAATCTTTGCTACTTTATGATGATTAAAAAGTTAAATGAACATTAGACAAAATAAATAAAAAAGCTCAATGCATTTAATTTTATTATAAAGCACTGTTTAGAAAAAAGCAATCTCACAAATGCACCAAGTTGTCACTTGAATTATAAAAAAAGAATAGCAAAGAACATGCTATTTTTGCTGCAAAAGAAACTTGCAAAAAGCTTTTTAAGCTTAAATTGAGAGAATTTCTCTGAAAAACTCTCACATGTGCTAGAAGCACTTTTAATGTATAAACAGAAAAAAGCACTGTCAATTGACATCATTGATGCTTATAAAAGTTAAAATGCATTTATAAATGAAAGTTGTGCTAAGAGTATTACAAAAGATTTAAAACTTTTAATGTCTCAAATGTTAGCTGCTGTAGTTATAGCATTTGAGACAGCTTATATGAATATGCTAAAGACTATATTATAACTTTTACTGTAAATTTAACAAAAGAATATTTTTATAAAACAAATAAGTAGTGAACTAAAGCATGCAAATTAAATTATACACTCACTGTAAAGCTCACAGAAAATCTTACAGCAGAAAACAAAGAATGAACAAAATATTTAGACTGAGTATTTACTCTAAAAAATAAACTAAAATGATTTACTCAAATATGAAAATTGAGTGTATATATTCAAAAATAGAGCTATGATTGAAGAAATTATTTGTACAAATTATAATAATTTATAAAGAGATTATTTTGTGGTTAAATGCACTTTTAAAACTATTCACTGCAAATACTTTTGGCATAATATAATAGAAAACATTGAAAAATATATTCAGACATGTGATAAATGTCAATAAATTAAAATACACAAACACAAGTTTTATAAAAAGTTAAAACTGCTATTTTAATTTATATAGTCTTTTGAAACCATTACTATGAATTTCATCACTAGTCTCTCATTCTCTAAGTGGCAGAGAAAGGTTTATAATGCTATATTAATAATGATTAATGTTTTTACTAAGGTAGCTATATATATACTCACTTGCATCAATCTAGATACACTTTAGTTAGCCAATATTTTATATGACTAAGTATTCTGAAATTTTAAAGTACTGAAAAATATTGTAAATGACAAAGAAATTTTATTCACAAACAAATTTTAATTTACACTATGTTATTACTTAAGTGTTAAACAACAGCTATTCATTATTTTTTACTCTCAGACTAACAAACAAACAAAATGTTAAAATCAGATGCTGAAGCATTATTTATAAATATATTGCAATTATAATCAAAATGACTGAGCATATTGGCTACTAATGGCTCAAGTCATTTATAACTGATTAATACACAGCACTAGTGATGTAAGCTTAATGAAGACACTAATAAAATACAATGAAGACATAAGCATAAATATTAAATTATCATTCTGCAAAAGTGAATTGAATCTCACAGTAAATCATGCAGTGTGATTACAAAAAATGTGTAAATTATTAAAATTGCATTTAAAGAAAGTAATTAAAGCTCAGAAAAAGTATTACAACAAATGTCATAAAGCTATAATCTTTAAAATGAAAGAGAAAATGTTGCTAAATGTTAAAAACATTTGAATTCTTTGCTCAAGTTAAAAACTGAAAGATTATTATTTGAGACTTTTTACTATCACTAATGCTTAAAAAAAATAAGTCTACAAGCTACAACTAACATCACAATATTAAAAAATTCATTTTATTTTTCATGTTTCTCTACTGAAAAAGTATTATAAGTATAATAATCAATCTTTGCCAGTGGAATTTATACTGATTAATGTGAAAAAGAAATAAAAAGTGAAAAGCATTTTTGCTGTATAAACACAGGCAGCAAAGACAAAATATTTAATGCAATAGAAAAAATTCTCTTCATTAAAAGATATATAAAAATCAGATAAAAATGTTCAAAAAGCTCAAGAACTAGTGCAGCTTTTCAAAAAGAAGTAACTATAGCAAATAAAAGGCTAGAAATGATGCTAAAGAGATTAAAGACTAAAATAACAATTATCTATTTCTGAAAAAGCAACTTAAGGCTCAAAGGCTATAAAAATCACCAGAGAATTTTTTGTGAATATCACTCAAAGATTTAAACACTAAAAACACTTAGAAATCATCATCACAAACATCAACAACTTTTCTTATACTCAATCTTTGTGTTTATACTTTTGAAAAAGCTTATAAACTTTCTTTAGGCGGCTAGCAACTTTATTCAGTGACTTGATGATGTAGTAGCTAGTAGTATAATTTGCTTGAACTATATAATAGCATTCACTAAGTGTTTTACTGCATTTGCAGCTTGAACTGGCAATTACTCAATAGCACATTAGCTAAAAAAGCAACTCTTAAAAAAAATCTATATTGAAGTAGTTGTGTTAAGTTTGTAAACAATGCTGACATTTGTGATGATGCTTTTTAAAAGTGAGCCACACATAATGAAATTCTCTCAAGAGAAAAAAATTTTAACTAAAAATGCAGCAATAGCAGAAAAGCAAATTTATTAATGCAGAGATCAAAACAGAGATAGAAATAATAAAAACAAAAATCAAAACCAAAGTAACAGTAAAGATAACATTAGCAGCAGCAGCAAAGATGGTCACAATAACAATAAAAAAAGCATTAAAGCTAAGTAAAAGCATCTGTTAGATTTTCAGCTAAATAATTATCTACACTTCAGCAAAGAAAGAAATTGAAACCACAGAAGAAAAATATAAAGTCAAAAGAATTTTAGATAAGAGAAAAGTCAACAAACAAACACAATATCTAGTGAAATAGAAGAGGTATAATACCTTAGAGAACACTTGAAAACTCATCAAGAATTTGACAAATTGCTAACATCTAATGAAGAAATATTAAGACTGGCAAAAGTTCAGAAATCAGAACTCAGATTACAAAAAAGTTAACTTATCAAGAAATTACTGAGAATAGTGAATAACTCTTAATGCTGATAATTGCTTTCATCAATAAGATGATTGAGTTCAGCAATATTTTCAGCTGAAAAAGAGTTCTTTTTATTCAACTTATCTATGACTGTAGCATCATGATTTAGCATCTTCAAACCACACTTTTTTAGAAACTTTTGTTGTTTACAAAGATAAGAATGACAAGCTAAAGCCACTAATAACTGAGATTGAAGACACTCAAGTTCAGTGTCCATGGCACAAATGTCTAACTCAATTCTATTCTGAATATAACATAGTTTATCTCATTTATAATTACTATGAAACTATTTTTCACATTTGTGACCACAACAAGTGCACATAGCACAGTTTCTATTTTTCAAGTTCATAATGCAAGAAGCATCATGATTAAGGCACTAGTTACAAGCCACAGAAGCAAAATAATCAAACTGTTGAATTAAGTCAGTTTGGTGACAATGCTTTTAGTAGCAATCATAGCAAGAAAGCATGACAACAGAAAGAAAGATATCACTTACAAGAAAGAGTTAAAGTCACAATGGCAACAAGAGTGAGCACTTTACTTATATTATGTCTTCAGAGACAAAGACCTTAAAGAGAAAAAGTAATATTACAAACCAATCATGAAGAGGCATAAGTGTAACACTCTGATAAGATAAGACTTTACAGTGTAGCACTGGAGCAAGGCAGACAAGTCACATAATGCAGTATACAGAAAGATATACTAGCCAAGAAATGATATACTACATAATATATGATATATGATATATGAAGAAGATACACAGTATACCAAAGAGTATACAAAATGATATACAGAGAACTGAATTCATAAGAGAGCTCATTCTCACTCAGCAAATGTATTTAGTTCTTTGCATTCAATTTTAATTTATTTTATTTACTATTTACTATGAGTCAGTAAAAATAGTACTGAAAGAATTACAATCTGATTAAATCTTACTTCTGACTTAGCTATTATTATTCAGTAAAACTCACTGAGTTACTTAACACACAAAGCCTTACCCAACAGACTGTGGTAAATAAGCTGCATCAACTGCTTAAGGACAAGACCTAAGCAGGTTTAAATCATTAAGAAGAAACTAAATAAAGTGTTCTGTTAAGCCTTCTTTAACAAACAGTACAATAGAATAGCTAGGAAGAATTCTAGAGTGGTAACAATGAGACCATTATTTAATTTGTTGAAAAAGAAGAAAAAGTTTCAATAAATAAAAATGCAACAAAAAGCATTTAAAAAAATTAAGATGAGAATGATAATAGCATTAGTAATCAAACAGCATAATTCAGTGAAAAAAATAATTATTGAGACTGACACATCAAACTATGCAATTAAAGCAGTTATATCACAGCCAGATAACAATGAAAAATTACACTTAGTGGCATATTACTTAAGAAAAATAATATCAGCAGAACTCAATTACAAAATTCACAACAAGAAATTATTGATCATAGTGATAGCATTTTAGTAGTGAAGAGTATATTTTAAAAAAGTTAAACACACAATCAGAGTGATTATTAATTACAAAAATCTTATTTACTTCACAACAACTAAAGTGTTAACATGAAGACAAGCAAGATGAGTAGAGATATTAACAAATTACAATTTCATAATTAAACATTGCAGTAAAGAATAAAATAAACAAGTAAATGCACTTAGCAAACAATCAAATCATAAAAAAAAAGTTTTTAAACCAAAATCAATGCTATTAAAATTTCAGAAAAATAAAATAATGACATACAACAAGCAGACAATGACATTAGTAATGATAATGACTATTAAGAGTCAAGACAAAAAACTAATACAAATGATTAGATAAGAAATTGCAAAAAATGAAAATCTCAAAATGATCAAAGAAAAGACTGACAAAATAACAAAAAAAAATGAATTGATTTACTATAACAAATTGATATATATATCATTTACAGCAAGAGAAGAAGTGATCAAGAAATATCATGAACTGCTAACAAAAGAATATTTTAAAACTGAAAAGACAGAAGAATTAATATTGAGAAACTTCTATTTTTTAAACATGTAATGGACAATATACTGATACTTGAAAGAATATAATATCTGTCAAAGAAACAAGACAATGAGACATTTATCATATAGAGAATTATAATTGCTTGTAATATTCACTCAACCTTGAAAGTAAATTATTATGAACTTTATCATACAACTACCAGAGTCAAAAAAAAATAAAGTTATGTACAATACTATTCTTACAGTAGTGAATAAATTGATGAAATATATATACATCATACCAATGAGAACAAATACAATAGCTTTAGACACAGCATATCTACTACTTTGATATGTGTTTAGCAAATATGGCACATTGAAGAGAATTACAACAAATAAAGATTTATAATTTACATCAAAATTATGAAAAATATTGATGAACATAACTGGCATTAAGCATAGACTCAGCACAGCCTATCATTTATAAACAAATGAATAAATAAAAAGAATAAATCAGACAATTAAGCAGTATTTACAGAACTATATAAATTATAATCAAAACAATTAAGTTGAACTGTTATTTATAACACAATTTGCATACAACAATTTAATTAACACAACAACTAGAGAGATATTGTTTTATATCAATTTTGAGTATAATTCTGAATTTAGCAGCAAACCAAAGAAAACACAAAAAATGAACCACAAAGCAGAAAAGAAAATGACACAGCTATAAACATTGCATAAGCAACTACAGAAAAATATCAAATTTGCAAACATTAAAATGGCAGTTTATTACAATAAAACATATTAAAAAAGACTTAATCTAAAAAAAAAGAAAAAAGTATACTTACTATGCAAAAACATTAAAATGAAATAATCAAGCAGCAAATTTGACAACAAGAAAATTAAACCATTCATTATTGAAGAAAAAATTAAACTAGTAAACTATAAATTGAAACTATCAGATAGTATAAAAATACATCTGATTTTTCATATCTTATTATTGAAACCAGCACCATAGAATGCTCAGACACAAAGCAAAGAAATTGAAACCACAGAAAAAGAATATGAAATCAAAAAAATTCTAAATGAAAGAAAAGTCAATGGACAAACACAATATTTGGTGAAGTAAAAGAGGTATAATACCTCAGAAAACACTTAAGAATCTATTAAAAATTTGACAAATTGTCAACATCTAATGAAGAAATATCAAAACCAATAAAAGTTCAGAAGTTGAGACTCAGATTAGAAAAAAAATCATTCACAGCTACAGTCAAAAAGACAAAATTAAACTGAGACATAATCTTAGAATCATGACAAAAAAGAAAAGCACTTTGATTATGAAGCTTTTGCTAATGTTTACAGAGCACCTCATGCTCAGATAACTTTTTGAAAATATATTTTTAAACAACACTTATTTCAGTATGCAATTAATTAGTGTGTTTTTGAAGCAGGTAAATATTGAAATCTTTAGCAATTAAGATGAAAGCAACTTAAGCTTTTTCTTTATAAAGTAAATTTCACTAATGATTATTTATAATAAGACCAGAGCAGTAAAAATTATGATGCAAATAAAAAAAGCAAAAGAAAGACTAAAAATTAAATACTATACACAAAACAAAAGAAAAAAAACAGTGGTCACAAGAAAAAGAAATAATGAAATCTTCACTATTTATTCAGTCAGCAAAAACTATATGCTTTTTATGATAATTGTGTAGAACATGAGAAAGCTTGTGAGAAGGCATCATAGTACACTTAAAATGAAGCACAGCAGAATCACTTACAAAAGAGAGTTAAAGTTTTAATAATAATGTAAGTAAGCACTTTATTTATGTCTGTATGTCTTCAAAGATAAAGACTTTGAAAAGAAAGAGTAATGTTATAAACCAACCAGATGGGCAGTGAAAATATATAAAAAGAATAGATGAAACCTTGCAGAATGACAACAGAGAGTAATTAATCATATGACAAGAAAAAAGTTTAAAAGCACATAACAAGAAATAGTTCATAAAGAACTATGAAGAAGTAGTCCACAAGAAATTAAAAAATTGTAATTCAGCAGAAACTACTAAAGAGAAGTTTATATAAAACTATTAAGAATCACAGAAGAAAAATTAAATCATAAGTTATATAAGAATGCTTATTCTCACTTTATAGATATATTTAGTTCTTTGCACTCAATATTATATTATTTATCTACTATTTACTACAGGTCAGTAAAAACAATACTGGAAGAATTATAATTTAATTAGACTTTACTTCTGACTTAGCTATTGTTACTTAGTTAAACTCACTAAGCTATACAACAAATAAAGTCTTATTTAAAGAACTGTGGTAAGCAGGCTACATCAACTATCTAAGAACAAGATCTAAGTAGATTTAGATCATCAAGAAGAAATTAAGTTAAGTGTTTTGTTGAGCCTTTCTTAACCAATAGTGCAATAAAATAGCTAGAAAGAATTCTGAGATGATAACAGTTGATAAAATAAAACATTGTTGCATTAAAAGATATTTACACATCAATAGCAAGAAATGATTGCTTTTTTTTATTGTATTTATTGATTAGTGCTTTATAAAATACATCAATAGTGCAAAAGATTCAATATTTTAAATCATAACAAAGTATTTTATAGACACAGTTCATACTTATCTTTTGTTCTCTTTCTTCAAAGATCTTTCTGTGAAATTGTTTTGTTAAATAACTGAAATCATATATAACATATCTCTTGTCTTGTGCACATTTTACTTGTAAAGTTACAGTATGATACTATAGCCCCTCAGCAAACAGAATAAGATGTTTTTATTTAAAAAGTTAGTGCAGCTGAATAATTATATAACTAGTGACATGAACTCATTTAAATTTAATTAAACCTTTGGTATGTTAGCCTCTATTTTAACCATTGTTTTGGTTAAGTCTTTTAACTAATATAAGGTCAATAAAACAATTTAATAGAGCTTTGAAGCTTAGAGACTTCTAGAACTATTACAGACCAACTATGGAGAGGCACAACTGTGACACCCTGATAAGATGAGACTTTACAGCACAGCACTAGAGCAAGGCAGACACAAGAGATGATCATGAGATCACATGATGATTCAATATACTAACCACACCAAGACACAAAGAAACAGCAATGGTATACAACATAGGAATAAATGATATATAAATTGGTATATGAAATGATATATGAGTTGGTATATGAAATGATATACAGAGAACTAAATATATAAGAGAGCTCATTCCCACTCAGCAAATGTATTTAGTTTTTCACATTCAATCTAATTATATTATCTACTATTTATTACAGGTCAGTAAGAACAGTACTGAAAAAATTACAATTTAATCAGACTTTACTTCTGACTTAGCTATTGTTATTTAGTTGAGACTTATTAAGTCACCTGACATACAAAGCCTTACCCAACAGACTGTGGTAAGCAGGCCACATTAACTGCCTACAGACAAGACCTAAGCAGGTTTAAGTCATTAAGGAGAAACCAGATAAAGTGTTTCATTGAGCCTTCTCTAACAAACAGTACAGTAAAATAGCTAGAAAAGATTCTGAGGTGATAACACATTGAATGCTTTTGACCCTGTTACTGAAGGCTTAAGTATTATAACTAAGAACAGTAAGTCATTATGTTAGTATTCAAGACAATAGAAAAGCAACTGACTGTGAGATTAGCAACCTCAGCATAGCTACCACTAATGACAACATCTGAAGATAATGACAAACTGAACAATTCAGAATTGATGGAAGAGATCAAATGATTGTACACAATGATATAAAAAAACAACACAAAAGATATTGAAGAAAGACTTAAACAGTTTCAAAAAATGATTTAAAAATTTGATAAACCACAATGCATACAACAGACTACCACAACTTAACTCAAATCACTGAAACCTAAACTATTTGATAAGCAATTTCACTGTTACAGGCATTTCTCACTTAGCTTGAATTGTATTTTAAAATAATGAGAATCACTAGAAATTACAACAAGATCATGCTAGCAATATTCTACATAAGAGAATCAGCATTTGATTGAATCAATCTCATTGTGAAGAACAGAAAAGAAAACTAAGACAATAAAGAAAACCAAGACAAAATCACCAAGTAAGTATTTAGTGAATACATAGGTTTCACCACAGAATTAAATAAAGTCTTTAGAGTGATTAACTAGACTAAAGTCATGAAATAAAAACTGCAACAACTCCAACAGACTGAATTAGCCAGATAGTATGCAACACAGTACTGACAAATCATGTCTCACTTGCAATAAGAAAACAAAGTATAGGTCATAACATATAAACAAAAACTAAAAAAGAAAATTCAGAACAAACTAGTCAAAAAAGAACCAATCACCAACATTAACAAATTGATTAAACAATTCATACAAATCAATAATAAAATTTATAAGAGAAAGTTGGCCAAGCAACAAGTGAAATAATGAAGAAATAGTAAACAGCCTACATGGCACTTATAGCACATCAATCAAGGACCACAGCAGAGGGAATTTAAAGTGGATTCTTACAGACTGCAACCAATGAAATTGGACATGACACAACAGAAAGACAAGGCTAAGATTAAGCCAGAGAGCAAGCAAAAGAAAGAGATCATATGCTATAACTGCCAAAAGAAAGGGCATATAGCCAGACACTGCAAATCATCTAAGAAAGAAACATAACAGTTTAACACAACAAGCAACAAAGCCAGTGACAATAACTTTTCAGAGATCAACTTTAGTGACAAACTTGAAAGCCAAGAATGGGTATAATATGAAGAGTTACAGCATTCAGAACACAAAGAAAGAGACTAAAAACTAATTGAAACACTCAAAGAAACAATGAGATCACATGAAATCATGACACAGATTAAAAACAAAATGAATGAAGTATTCCAGAGAATACCTAAAGAACCCAGCTATGATAATGGCACCAAAAAGCAACAGGTTGTGAGGCATATGAGAACTAAAACAGACTTCACAGTTGAGACCATCATCAACACAGTGAAGATGGCAGTGATAGAACCAGACAAAGACACAAGTGATGCTTTAGAAGATGTTGAGATGATCACAAACCAAATTATGAATATCAAGTAATACAGAAAAGAAAAGAAACAACAACACTGAATGAAGAAAACAGCAGAGCAAGATAACTCAAATGATGAAATCATCAAACAATACACACAAGGACAAAGCATGCAACAGATTTATGAAGAACTAATGGGGAATGATGAGGATTTCACCACTGAAGAATGGCACAAAGCCAGTGAAGCACCTGAGAAATCAGAAGGTGAACAAAGATTGCTTGAGACTGAAGAAAAACCAGACAATGAGGCAACTAAGACTGAGACATGAGTGATAGATTCCACTTTGCTAAACTCAGATGAGAATAGTCATGAGTAAGAGACTCATCAGACTGAAGAGAATTCCTCAGAAAGAGAGACATCAGCTTACTGTGATAAGCCAGAATATATGTGTATAAGATATCAGGGACACTCACAGCACAAAAACATGCATTGGACAGCATGTTATAACAACTATTGCATGAGGCACTACAGCTCAAAGGTTAACAGTGCATATTTTCCACAGAAAAATCAAACCAGAAGATGACAACAAGAGTGGTGACATTAAATGGCAGCAACAGCCAAAGACCAACATGTTAAGATATAGGCTAAGATTATGGGCCAGCCAGCTAGAGTGCTAGTTGACTCAGAAGCCACAGAAAACTTTATGAATTCAGAATTCATGAAAAGGCTATGAATCTTAGGAATAGTCAAATGACAGTTAGTATCAATTTCAGAACTCAATGGAGAAGATTTGAGACAGTTCCTGACCACAGAGACAGAATTGATATCAGTCTCAATTCAGAATCATTTGAAGTTACTCAACTTTAATGTGACCAAAGTTGGAGAGTATGACATGGTACTTGAAATACCATGGCTAAGATGACATAACCCAGAGATTGACTGAACACACAACAAGATACAGTTCACATGATGTACATGTGGAATAAAGCCAAAACAAGACCACTCACAGGCCCCAGAGAGTTGGGTAAGAAGTGAGGTAGAGTCAGCCACAAAAGAGACTGAGTTGAGAAGAATAATTAGTGGCCCTAGAATGAAGAGACAGACAGAGCCTGAGGAGCCTACAGACAGTGAGTCAATGAGTGAGACTATGCAAAGAGACATGCAAACTTAAGAGAGGCAGCATAGTCAGGCACTATACAGCACTGCAGTAAGCAAAAGAGAAGCACAAGAAGTGACAAAACTGACAATTTCAAACAAGTATAAGTGATTCAAGAATCTCTTTGATTTTAATATCAATGAAAAATTGCCAGACCACAGACCATTTGATCATGAGATACCTCTAATGAAAGAAAAGACACTGATATGCAGACCAATTTACTAGCTCTCAGAAAGAGAATCAGAGGTATTGAAAGCATACATTAAAGAAAACCTAAGAAAAAATTATGTGCAACCATCAAAATCACCAGCAGAATATTCAGTTCTGTTTGTACTAAAGAAAGATGGAAGTCTACAACTATGTGTGGACTACAGACAACTGAACACAATTATGATAAAAGACAGACATTCATTGCCATTAATCACAGAGATACAGAATGCAGTACAAGAAGCAAAATGGTTTATGAAATTCAATATTGCAGATGCATACAATAAACTACAAATTAAACCAGGAGAAGAATGAAAAACAGCATTCAGAACCAAGTTCAGACACTATAAGTATAAGATTATGTCTTTTGAACTCACAAATGCACCAGCAACATTTCAGTGTTTTATCAATTCAGTACTAGATGAGTATCTATTTGACTTTGTTGTGGTCTATTTGAATGACATTTTAGTATTCTTCAAAAGCCTCAAAGATCACATCAGACACATCAGAATGGTACTATAGAAACTACAACTAGCAAAGCTACAACTCAAGCTAAAGAAGTGTGAATTCCATGTTCAGAAGATGAACTTTTTAGAACATCAGATTACCCAAGAAGAAATACAAACAGATTAACTAAAGATTTAGACAATCAAAGATTGGCCAGTATTGACAAATCTACAAGAATTACAAGCATTCATCAGAATGGTGAACTACTACAGACAATACATCAGACAATACACAGACATCATAAAACCACTATTTGACTTATTAAAGAAAGAAAGAAAGTTTCAATAAACCAAAATACAACAGAAAGCATTCAAGGAAATCAAAATGAAAGTGACAACAGCATCAGTGATCAGACAACATGTACTAGAAAAGAAAACAATTCTTAAGACTGATGCATCAGACTATGCATTAGAAGCAGAAATGTCACAGTCAGACAACAATAGAAAGTTACACCCAGTGGCATATTATTCAAAAAAGATGATACCAGCAGAACTCAATTACAAAATTCATGACAAAGAACTGCTAGCTATAGTGACAGTGTTTCAATATTGAAGAGTTTATCTTGAAGAAGTTAAATACACAATCAAAGTAATCACTAATCACAAGAATCTTACTTACTTCACAATGACTAAAGTGTTAACACAAAGGCAAGCAAGATGGGCAGAAGTATTAGCCAACTACAACTTCACAATTGAACATTGCAGTGAAAAACAAAATGAGATAGCAGACATACTCAGTAGACAATCAAATCACAAAAAAGAAGTTCAAGAACCAGAACTAGTGCTATTGAAATTCCAAAAGAATGGAATAATGACATACAACAAACAGACAGCAACATTAGCAGCAACAATAATTATTGAGAGTTAAGATGAGAAACTGATACAGATCATCAGATAAAAAATTGCAAAAGATGAGAATTTCAAAACAATCAAGAAAAAGACTAACAAGATAACAGAAAACAATAGATTGATTTACTACAACAGATTGATATACATACTGTTTACAGCAAGAATGAAAATGATTAAAAGATATCACAAGCCACCAATGAAAGAACATTTTGAAACCAAAAAGACAGAAGAATTGATATTAAGAAACTTCTATTTTCCAAACATGTGATGGACAATATACTGATACTTGAAAAAATGTGACACTTGTCAAAGAAACAAGACAGTGAGATATCTACCATACAAAGAATTATAATCACTTGCAGTACCCACTTGACCTTGGGAATGGATTACCATGGACTTCATCACACAACTATCAGAGTCAAAAAAGAACAAAGTTACATACAACACTATCCTCACAGTGGTGGATAGATTGACAAAATATACATATGCAATACCAACAAGAATGAATGCAACAGCCTCAGAGACAGCATATTTACTACTTCAATATGTGTTTAGTAAACACAGCACATTGAAGAGAATTACAATAGACAGAGATTCACAGTTTACATCAAAATTATGAAAGATATTAATAAACATGACTGGCATTGAGCATAGACTCAGCACAGCCTATCATCCACAGACAGATGGACAAACAGAAAGAATAAATCAGACAATTGAGCAATATTTATGAAACTATACAAATTACAATCAAAGCAATTGGGTTGAACTGCTACCCATGGCACAATTTGCATACAATAACTCAATCAATGCAACAATCAAGAAAACACTGTTTTATACCAATTTTGGGTATAATTCCAAATTTGACAGCAAACCAAAGAAAACATGAGAAATGAACCATAAAGCAGAAAAGAAAGTGACATAGCTACAAACACTACACAAACAACTACAAAAAGATATTGAATTTGTGAATCTCAGAATGGCAGTTTACTACAACAAAACTCATCAGAGAGGACCTAACCTAAAAAGAAGGGAAAAAGTATACTTACTACACAGAAACATTAAGATAAAACAACCAAGCAGCAAACTTGACAGCAAGAAAATTGAATTATTCATTATCAAAGAAAAAATCAGATCAGTGAACTACAAATTGAAACTATCAGACAGCATGAAAATACACTTAATTTTTCATATTTCATTATTGGAACCAGCACCACAAAACACTCAAACACAAAACAAAGAAATTGAAACCACAGAAGAAGAATATAAAGTTGAAAGAATTCTAGATGAGAGAAAAGTCAACAGATAAACACAATACCTAGTGAAGTGAAAGAGATACAATACCTTGAAGAACACTTGAGAACTCATCAAGAATTTGATGAATTGCCAACATCTGATGAAGGAATATTAAGACTGGCAGAAGTCCAGAAACTAGAACTCAGGTCACAGAGAAATTGACTCATTGAAAAATCACCAAGAGTAGCTAATAGCTCTTGACACTGATGATTATTCTCATTAGCCATATGATGCAATTCAGCAGCATTCTCAGAGGAATTCAATTCTTTAAGAATTTTGAGAACATGAGCATTATGATCAGACATTTTAGAACCACACTCTTTTAGGAACTTTTAATGCTTGTGAAGACAAGAATGATGAGCAAGAACTGAGACCAGTTGAGACTGTACACAGTTCATTTCAGATTGAAAATGTTTTAATTTCTCATTAGCATCTTGGAGTTCATATTGAATCTTATTTTCAGTGGATTGAAGATCACATCATTTTTTATTGCTATGAAAGTGCTTTTCACATTTTTGACCATGTTTAGTACACACAGCACAGTTTTTGCAACAACCATTCATTTTGCAAGAGATATCACAAAAAAAACAATATTGACAAGAAAACTCAACAATGAAACTGTTCTTTTCAATCTTCTCAGAGTGACAACAGTTTTTATAATACTGATCATGAAGGGAGTCAGTTTTCAACATCCACTTACATTGAGAAGGCATAGTGAAGAAGAAAAGACATCACTTACAAAAGAAAGTTAAAGTCATGATGACAACAAAAGCAAGCACTCTATTTATGTGTCTTCAGAGATGAAGACCTTGAAGGGAGAAAGTGATATTATGAACCAATCATGGAGAAGCATGACTGTGACACTCTGATAAGATGAGACTTTACAGCACAGCACTAGAGCAAGGCAGATGTGAGAGATGATCATAAAATCACATAACAATTTAATATACCAACCACACCAAGACATGAAGAAACAGAAATGATATACAACATAGGAATAAATGGTATATGGATTGGTATATGGAACAATATATGGATTGGTATATAAAATGGTATACAGAGGACTGAATATATAAGAGAGCTCATTCCCACTCAGCAGATGTATTTAGTTCTTTGTATTCAATTCTGATTTTATTATCTACTATCTACTACAGGTCAGTAAGAACAGTATTGAAAAAATTACAATTTAACCAGGCTCTACTTCTGACTTAGCTATTGTTATTCAGTTGAGACTCACTGAGTTACCAACATACAAAAGCCTTACTCAATAAACTGTGGTAAGCAGGCTACATTGACTGCCTACAGACAAAACCTAAGCAGGTTTAGGTCATCAAGGAGAAATCAGATAAAGTGTTCCATTGAGCCTTCCCTAACAAACAGTACAATAGAATAGCTAGGAAGAATCCTAAGGTGGTAACACTAATAGCTTTTGACACTGACAATTATTCTCATTGGCCATATGATGCAATTTAGCTGCATTCTCAGAGGAATTCAGCTCTTCAAGAATTTTGAGAATGTAAGTGTTATGATCAGACATTTTAAAATTACACTCTTTCAGAAACTTCTGATACTTGTGAAGACAAAAATGACAAGTGAGGACTGAGACCAGTTGAGACTGTACACAGCTCATTTCAGATTGAAGATGCTCTAATTTCTCATTAGCATCTTGGAGCTTATATTGAATTTTATCTTCAGCAGATTGAAAATTACACCACTCTTTATTGCTATGAAAGCACTTTTCACATTTTTGACCATGTTTGGTACACACAACACAGTTTTTACAACAACTATTCATTTTGCAAGAAATATCATAAGAAAAACAATATTAACAAAAAAACTCAACAACAAAACTATTCTTTTTGATCTCCTCAGAGTGATGACAGTTTTCACAATACTAATTATGAAGAGAATTAGTCTTCAACACACACTTACATTGAGGAGGCATAATGAGGAAAGAAAAACATCACTTACAGAAAAGAATCAGAGTCATAATAATGACAAAAGTGAGTACTTTACTTATGAGTCTTCAAGAATGAAGATCTTAAAGAGAGAGAGTGATGTTACAGACCAACTATGAAGAGACACAACTGTGACACTCTGATAAGATGAGACTCTACAGCACAGCACTAGAGCAAGACAGATGCAAGAGATAATTATAAAATCACATGATGATTCAATATATCAACCACACCAAGACACAAAGAAACAGCAATGGTATACAACATAGAAATAAATGATATACAGATTGATATATGAAATGATATATGAGTTGGTATATGAAATGATATACAAAGAACTAGATATATAAGAAAGCTTATTCCCACTCAGCAGATGTATTTAGTTCTTCACATTCAATCTGATTATATTATCTACTATTTACTACAGGTTAGTAAGAACAGTACTGAAAGAATTACAATTCAACTAGGCCTTACTTCTGACTTAGCTATTGTTATTCAGTTGAGACCCACTAAGTCACTCAATGTACAAAGCCTTACTTAACAGACTGTGGTAAGCAGGCCACATCAACTGTCTACAGACAAGACCTAAGCAGGTTTAGGTCATCAAGGAGAAACCAGGTAAAGTGTTTTATTGAGCCTTCCCTAACAAACAGTATAATAGAATAGCTAGGAAGAATTCTGAGGTGATAACAAGAATCTGCTTCTAGAGCCATTTAGATTTCAGTGCCAGCTGTTATTATTTAATATCTTTATCAAAATCTTTACTGAATTAGCCTCAGATTTTTTATCTAAACACTTTAAATTTAGAGCAGAGTCAGTGTGTTTTAGAAGTTCAGAGCTTAAGAATTTAAAGCCTGAACTCTTAACTGCAGACTTTGAATTAATTAATTTTACTGAACTATTTCACTAAACTCTAAAACTGTGCCCTTTAGAGTCTCTATTTTTGAACTCTACTGCCCACAAATATCACAAACTCTCATTTTTATCTGAAGATCAGATATGATTACTATCTACAATTAATGGATACAGTTATTCACAGCTCAGAAATTCAAGCACTAGCATCACTATTGTTTAATGAGAGTTTAGGCATCATCTAGTTAAAGACCTCTCTATTTCAAAGGGTATTGATGCCTATAACCATCATATGGGGGGGTGAATATAGCTAATCAGCTCCAAGCTAGTTATACTACCCTCTGGGAGCAAAATATGCGCTATTAGAAGCCTCTATTTCACTGGCTATTAGATGTAGCTATAACAAATGCTTACCTATTAGATAGAGCATCATATAGCGCTTCTAAGCACAGAGCTGTACTATTTAATGCCAGTGAACAAAGTCTTCATTAGATAATATATCAGCAAGTTTACACACTGACCCAACTCTTCTTAGCTAAAAGACTACACACAACAAAAGTCTGCTAAATACTTACATCTGACAATGCCTTGTGGCAGCCTTCATGGTCACATACATGGGGCTTCTCCCCAGTATGCAGCTCTGGGAGGTTTTGCTCAGCGTTTGGAAGCCTATATAAAAGTTCTGTCGTCCCTGTCATCCACCGAATCAA
The DNA here is from genome assembly GCA_029606305.1 of Paecilomyces fulvus. NCBI lineage: Eukaryota > Fungi > Ascomycota > Eurotiomycetes > Eurotiales > Thermoascaceae > Paecilomyces > Paecilomyces fulvus. Next base: position 536,877 of record JAPVCG010000074.1, on the reverse strand, counting down.
ACGAAAATCCCTTACAGCTTTACTCAACATGTGCACCGTTGATGTCGCGATAAAGATCTAAGACCGGTCTTCCAACGGGTTCGGGCGAGCGGGTATGGGATCAGGTCGTCACACAAATACCAAAAATACCGATTTCTGACAGTATATAAAACTGGCTCCCAGTCTGTGCAGCATGAGGAGCACCTCTACCTAATGTGTGAACATATTCCATAGCAACTAAAAAGCTACAGGGCCTCTGCCTTATTTCCCGATTGTAGGGATAGATACTAGTTGAGTGGATTAAAAAATACTCAATTAACATACTGTCAATACATTATCCAGAGGCAGACCAACGGTAGAAACAGAGATAAATCTCTGCGCCTAGAAATTGTTCGTGATAAGGGAAGAAGGGTATGAATTTGAAGAATGAACTAAAATGACCGTAGAGATATCCGAATCATTTCTCTAAAAGTTTCCCTTGATAACCAGATAGGCTATCGTTTTCCTTATTCCCCCAGCGCCACGCTATTCGGTCCCAATAATGCAAATTAGGGGTAAGACATTGCATCTTCATAACGGCATATAACTTGTAAGCGAGGTGAACAGGTCGGTTCAAATCTGTTTAAGGCTCAAGCGAGCATGTTCTGATGTCAGACTGCAGATTAAAGCAACGCGTTCTTATCCGGCTTGAGAAAGAACCTCGCCGAAATTGGTTAAGGAGTCTCTTTCAACCGCCACAAAAGGATTTTGACTGCTGAAGTACAGATCCAATATGGATGGAATGGGTTGATCCTACCACGGCATATGGGAAGATGAGTCCTCAAAAGATTGTTACGAAATCGGAGGAAGCAAGCCTTGAATATATCCACGGCTCATGAGCCTTTTGAGGACATCAACTAGCAGGTCCAACTGACATGATTCCTTTTTAGAAAGCATGTTCCTCTTGGACCTCAGCAAGCCACTCCTGCTAAAAATTATCCAGTTGTTCAGTAGCCTAGTAGGCTTGTCTTCGGTTCGTCCTATTCCCGGTGCGATTCCGGTTTCTTCTCGTCGGTCGAACTGGAGCATCATCATCAGAGTCGTCCTCTAGAGGAATAGCAGTATCGGCTGATGATCCCACAGGAGAAGGATGACGTGTTCGTTGCTGCTCTTCCGATTCCGATTCCGATTCCGAGTTCCGGTCGACTGTGTTCTCGCTGGAGTCTCGAGAATTTCCATTGATGTTGACATTGGCAGGCTGAAAGCTCGTCCCCCTTCTCAGGCGAGGACCGGGTATCGGATGGGCGGGGCCCGACTGTAATGTACGTCGAGAGCCACCCGCCACAGGAGGTCGAATAGGATCCTCGTCCTCCGAACTCTCTTCTTCGGAATCATCGCTAACTTCCTCGGCATCCTGAGACATAGATACATCCGAAAGCTCATCCTCATAGTGGTCGAGGTCATGCGCAGTATAGTCATGCGCAGTATAGTCATGATCTCCGACAACTGTGGACCGATCAGAATCTGATCCGTCCGCATCCACTTCATCGTCATCAATGAAAGAATCCATTTCACCATAGTCGTCGTCCTCCTCCTCCTCTGAGTCTTCTTCCTCGCTGTCATCATGGGTTGCCGTTGAGACAGAAGGAGCAATCAAGCTAGCATATACGTCGCGTAAGAGAGGATGGTGATGGTGATGCGGTATTCGGGGGCGACCGGTATGGAACTGTTGAAGGCCGAAAGGCAGTTCCTCAAAAGGCACACCATCATAGAAATCGTTCCAAGCCAAATCATCATCGATGTCACCAAAGCTGTCGTCGATGTCATCGATATAGTCTGTCATTTCGGAATTCTCTTCCGATTCACTGCCAGTCGCAGTCTCCCTATCCAAACCATATCCACAATGGTTGCACCCCATATCTTCCAGTTCCCATGAACAAAAAGGACATCGATTCACGTTATCTTCAGCATCATAAATAGGTCTGTTCACCGGCGGCCTTTCCTTGAAAGAGCCTTGGAACAAGCCCCCTGTCCTTGGATGGGTATTTGCTTTGTCTGCCTCGAGTCTTTCAGCCTCTTCACGTCGGTTCTCTTTGTGTTGCGCCGTAGTCTCTCCTTTTTCCAATAGCTCCGCACGACTAGTGAACATCTGGACTATAGCACGGACCTGGAGCAAGTCAGATACAACAGCTAGGAACAAACCAATCTCAGCGGGGCATACCAAATACGCAGGAGCCGGCACTGATTTCACCAGCGCTCGACAGTCCGGACATGTCTTACTCGATCTGCCACTCGAAAACCATGATGTCAGGCACTGTCCAGAGGTCAGCGGTTTTTCTTAGAAGAAGGGATCTGGGGAAAGTAGACTCACGCCGTAACAGAAAGTGTGGCCGCAGGCAAGTGTGTAAGGCTCGTAAAGGGGTCTGACGCAGATACCACATTGTATTAGAGAGCGAATGTCGTCAACGTGTCCCTGCAGGGTCTGCAAGAGCTTCAAAATGCTGTCAGCACCATACCACTGGTTTATTAGTGAGTAGAAAGAACATACCCCCGAGGCGTCCAGAGCTGAAACATCCATGCCTCTTGAATTTGACCCATTCGAAAGACCCGAACTCACTGCCTCCGCACCCATGTCCTTTAGCTGCTGCGATTTTGTGTCTCGAAACAAAATGATTTGAGGGCGGGGTCTTGCCCCCGGAAGCAACCTAAAAGTTGAACGATAAGGGACTTAGTGTCGAGGCAGGAGATTCAAGTCTGGTCGAACGAATTAAGGGACATAGGCTGCAGTCGAATGCGTAGTGGTATCTGAGGAAAGGAATGAAGTGGAACGAGGGAGTAATCGGCTGCAGACGTGAGTCTGACGGACTGCAAATGCTCAAGGCCCGAGTCGCGTTTGCCTACCAGGAGACTTTGGAAGTTGTTCCGAGCTCCAGAACAGGACAAAGCCAAACCAACCAAACAATCACTGACTAAGGCGACAAAAGTCAAGCCTCAGGCTCCCTACTAATAACTACATTCCATTGATAGCTAGTAGCGCTGACCCCCAAGAATAATCAGAATTATAATATCCCCTCCCCCGTTGAGATCTACTTGATTTAGTTAGAGACTTAGATCCCTTTTTTTTTGCCGTAACTGAACCAGTGCGCACAGTCCACACCATCGACGGCGGGGGCAGTTCAGGCTCTAAGGTTCTTATGGCACCCCTCCAGCTCTGCACGTGTCTCTCTCAGGGTCGCAGCTGAATGGAGGGTAGTATAACTAGCTCAGAGCTGATTAGCTATATCCACCCCCCCATATGATGGTTATAGGCATCAATACTCTTTGAAATAAAGAGGTCTTTAACTGAATGATGCTCAAACTCCTGTTGAACAATAGCAGTGCTAGTGCTTGAATTTCTGAGCTGTAAATAACTGTATCCACCAATTGTAGGTAGTAGTTATGTCTGATCCAGATAAAAATAGAGGTTCATAATATTTGTGGGCAGTAGAGTTCAAAGATAGAGACTCTAGAGAACACAATTCTAAAGCTCAGTGGAATAATTCAGCAGAATTAACTAATTCAAAGTCTGCAGTTAAAGATTTAGATTTTAAATTTTTGAGCTCTGAATCTCCAAAACACATTAACTCTACTCTAAATCTAGAGCATTTAGATAAAGAATTTAAGACTGATTCAGTAGAAATTTTAATAAAGATATCAAATAATGATGACTGACACTGAGATTTAAATGGCTCTAAAAGCAGATCTCAGAAGTCTCTAGACTTTAAAGCCTTATTAAATCATCTTATTGATCTCATATTAGTTAAAAGGCTTAATCAAAACAATGGTTAAAATAGAGGCTAGCATACTAAAGATTTAATTAAATTTAAGTGGGTTCATGTCATTAGTCACATAATTATTCAGCTGCATTAACTTCTCAAATAAAAACATTTTATTCTGTTTGCTGAGGGGCTATAGTACTATACTGTAACTTTACAAGTAAAATGTGCACAAGATGAGAGATATATTACATATAATTCCAGTTATTTAACAAAATAATTCCACAAAAAGATTCTTAAAGAGAGAGAACAAGAGATGAGTATAAACTGTGTTCATAAAATGCTTTATTATAGTTTAAAATATTAAATCTTCTGCACTATTGATGCACTTTATGAAGCACTAATCAGTAAATGCAGTAAAAAAAGATAATCATTTTTTGTTGTTGATGTGTAAATATCTTTTGATATGGCAATATTTTACTTCATCAACTCATCTACATATCATTGATGAATAAATTGCATTGTTATATTAAAAGTTTTAGACTTTACTGATATTTTTAAATCTCAATAAAATCTTCATTATAGCAGACAAGTATATGATTGTCTACAGAGAAGCTAGCTTGCTACATAAAAAGTAAACTGAATATAAACTAAATTCAGAAAAGTTAGTTAAAAAAATGTCTTTAAATATTCATTAAGCTGTTCAAATATATTCTTGAATTCAAAGTTAAATAACATAGTAAAAATAAGCAACTTGAATTCTCTCTGTGTAAACTTGTATTATAACATATAATAATTCATCTGCTGCCTTTTAAGAAAATATAAATATGTGCATCATTTTTATGTGTTCCCATCTTGATAGTTATTATGTTGTGAGAATGATTTTTTTGACTTGCTAAGATTATATATAATTTTTTTCTTTAGCTTCTTGCTAATGTATATTAACTTTCACACATTTTCATATTGTCATTTTTGCAATACATTTGTGTCTTGTAAAAATGTAGAAGAAATGAGTAGTAGTTTAAGCAGCCAGAAAGTTTGCAATATCATATTTAATATCTATTAAAAAATAAAGTTGAGTTTTCAGTATTAGTATTGAAATTAATTAAATAGTTTACAAATAACTGAGTAGTAATGCAATGAGAAATGAAGCTCTCTGTATTGTCATTTAGATTAATGTTCATTTTCTTTAAAGTCCTTGTAGTTCTTATTGTCTTAATGTCTAATTTAGCACAACTTCTCATTTTTGAGATTAAAGAAATCAAAAAGCTAAGAATAGAAAAATTTAGATCTAAAATTAAAAAGTTAGTTATTTGCAAAATGAAGTTTGAAAAGAAAGCAAAGCTAATAATTTTATAAGAGATCTTTAATATACAGAGTTTAAATGCATATAAAACTTAACTTAACATATAATCAATAAAATATATACTTTATCAATCTCTGCATGTTTTGCATGCTATCTATTTTAAACATAGTTTTTTACAACTAGCTACTTGACTGTTACAGACCAACCATAAAAAGGCATGACTGTAACACTCTGATAAAATAAGACTTTATGACACAGCATTAAAGCAAGGCAGACAAAATCATATGACAAGAAAGTATATTCTTAATAGTAGAAAAAGCCATGATAAATATACCAAGATAGATATACCATAGTATATCTACTGAGAAGATTATACTAGAAGAAAATATATCAACAGAAGAATTAAATATATAAAAAGCATTCATTCTGCTCTACAAATGTATTTAGTTCTTTACATTTAATCTCATCATATTATCTACTATTTACTATAAGTTAGTAAGAATAGTATTAAAAGAATTATAATTTGACTAGATCTTACTTCTGACTTAGCTATCATTATTCAGTTAAACTCACTAAGTTATATAATGAATAAAGCTTTACTTAAAAAACTGTGGTAAGCAAGCCACATCAACTGCTTAAAAACAAAATCTAAGTAGATTTAAATCATTGAGAAGAAATTAAGCTAAGTGTTTTGTTAAGCTTTCTCTAACCAATAGTGCAATAAAATAGCTAGAAAGAATTCTAAAGTAGTAACATTGACATTTATCTTTTCTGCATACTACTGTCAGCATGTCTCATAGCAAATTTATTTTCAAATATATAGATCTTATTCATGATTTGAAAATTTACTTAAAGAATATATCATCACATTTAGCAGCAGAATTTTGATTATTTATGTAAACTGCATAGAACTAATATATTATGTATGCTGTTTTCAACCACTTGGTTATAAGGCCCACCACAAATAATGATATTTATTTGTTCAGTTTGCATTTTCTTGCTAAGTGTTCTGTTAGCTATGTGCTGAATAAAACTTTATATATTGTGTTTAAATTCATATGTTAAGAAATGAAAATTTATCAATCTCTGAAAAGTAGATTTCTTGCAACTTATTTATACATATCTGAGTAAAAGATTACTTTTTGTTTTTTTTTTAATTGCCAATAATGCTAGCTAGTAAAAACTAAAGATATAAATCAGAGCTTATTCACTTTCATAAATTGTAAACTTAAATCTCTGATAATTGTTTTTTCAATTGTCATAGAATTTTTCTTTCTATATTACATATCAATTTCTAGCTTAGATAAGTTTAGTTCTTTTATTTTAGTTTATCAGTGCTGATAAACTTAGTCTCTCAGCCATATTCAGATTAAAGAACTTTGAAAAAAAAATAATTAATATTATTTTGAATCTGCAAAAAATTAATATTATTTTCTAGAAATTTATTAGATTTACTATTGAAGCTGGCAAAACTACATTTCTGACTTTTCAACAAGACTTGAAAAATATTAAGTTCTATTTTGACTTTGCTAATCACATTTGTCAAGTGTCTAACTATTACTACTTTAAAATTCTTTCTAGCTATTCTATCACACTATTGGTTAGAGAAGGCTTAACAGAACACTTGACTTAGTTTCTTCTCAATAATTTAAACTTACTTAGATTTTGTTTTTAGGCAGTTGATGTAGTTTGCTTATTATAGTTTTTTAAATAAAACTTTATGTGTTGTGTAACTTAGTGAGTTTAACTGAATAACAATAGCTAGATCAAAAGTAGAGTTTGATTGAATTATAATTTTTCAGTATTATTTTTACTGACCTGTAGTAAATAATAGATAAACTATGATAAAATATATTGAGTGCAAAGAATTAAATACATCTGCTGAATAAAAATGAGCTTTTTTATATATTTAGTTCTTTGTATATCATTTTGTATACCACTTGCCTTGCTATACTTGTTGCTATACTGTATACCATTTTGTATACCAGTCTATGTGTTTCACTGAGTTAATATATTGTATCATTACATGATTTTATAATTATCTCTCAAGTCTGCCTTACTTTAGTGCTGCACTGTAGAGTCTTATTTTATCAAAGTGTCACAATTATGCCTCTTTATGGTTAATTTATAACATCACTTTCTCTCTTTAAGATCTTCATCTTTGAAGACTCATAAGTAAAGTGCTCACTTTTGTTACTATTGTGACTTTGACTTTTTCTGTAAATGATGTCTTTCTTTTCTTATTATGCTTTCTCAACATAAGTGTGTGTTAAAAACTAACTCTTTTTGTGATTAGTATTACAAAAACTGTCATCACTCTGAGAAGATTGAAAAGAATAGTTTTATTGTTAAATTTTCTTGTTAATATTATTTCTCTTGTGATATTTCTTGCAAAATGAATGGTTGTTACAAAAACTGTGCTGTGTATACTAAACACAGTCAAAAATGTGAAAAGCACTTTTATAGCAATAAAGAATAGTGTGATCTTCAATTTGCTGAAGATAGACTAAAGGCTAAATTAGCTAAAGCTGAAGAGCAATAAACTTTTTTATTTTTTAAAATTCTTCATCTTCAAAAGCATTGCAAATTTCTGAAAGAGTGTAGTTCTAAAATGTCTGATTATAATACTCACATTTTCAAAATTCTTGAAGAACTAAATTCTTCTAAAGATGTAGTTAAATTGTGTTGTATGGCCAATGAGAATAATTGTCAGCATTAAGAGCTATTAGCTACTTTTAGTGATTTATTAATAAGTCAACTTTTTTATGACCTGAGTCTCAGTTTCTGAACTTCTGCTAGTCTTAATATTTCTCTTTCACTTCACTAGGTATTATGTTTGTCTGTTGACTTTTCTCTCATCTAGAATTTTTTTAACTTTGTATTCTTTTTTTGTGGTTTTAATTTCTTTGTTTCACATCTGAGCATTTTGTAGTGCTAGTTCCAATAATGAGATATGAAAAATCAGATGTATTTTTATACTGTCTGAGAGTTTTAATTTGTAGTTCACTAGTCTAATTTTTTCTTTAATAATGAATGGTTCAATTTTCTTGCTGTTAAGTTTGCTGCTTAGTTGTTTTGTCTTAATATTTCTGTGTAGTAAGTATACTTTTTTCTCTCTTTTTAGATTAAATTCTCTTTAATAAATTTTATTGTAGTAAACTGCCATTCTGAGATTCACAAATTTAATATCTTTCTGTAGTTGCTTGTGCAATGTTTGTAGCTGTATTATTTTTTTTTTTGCTTCATGATTCATTTCTTGTGTTTTTTTTGGTTTATTGTCAAATTCAGAATTATACTCAAAATTGGTATAAAATGATGTTTTTTTGATTGTTGTGTTAATTAAATTGTTGTATGCAAATTGTGTTATAGATAGTAATTCAACCCAATTGCTTTAATTGTAATTTATATAGTTTTGTAAATACTGCTTAATCATTTGATTTATTCTTTTTATTTATTCATTTGTTTGTGGATAATAAACTATGCTAAGTCTATGCTCAATGTCAGTTATATTTATCAATGTTTTTTATAATTTTAATGTAAACTGTAAATCTCTGTCTGTTGTAATTCTTTTTAGTGTGCCATGTTTGCTAAACACATGTTGAAGTAATAAATATGCTATATCTGAGGCTATTGCATTTGTTCTTGTTGATATAATGTATGTGTATTTTGTCAATTTATTCACCACTATGAGAATAGTGTTATGTGTGATTTCATTCTTTTTTGACTTTGGTAGTTGTGTGATAAAGTTCATGATAATTTATTCTTAAAGTTAAGTAAGTATTGCAAACAATTGTAGTTCTTTATATAATAAATGTTTTGCTGTTTTGTTTCTCTGACAAGTGTCATATTTCTTCAAGTATTGATATATCATTTGTCACATGTTTGGAAAATAAAAGTTTTTTAATATTAATTTTTCTGTCTTTTTAGTTTCAAAATGTTCTTTTGTTGATAACTTGTAATATTTTTTAATTATTTCTTTTCTTGCTGTAAATAATACATATATCAATCTGTTGTAGTAAATTAGTTTATTGTTTTCTGTTATCTTATTGGTTTTTTCTTTGATTATTTTAAGATTTTTATCTTTTGCAATTTCTTATCTGATAATTTATATTAGTTTCTTGTCTTAACTTTTAATAGTCATTGTCACTGCTAATGTCACTGTCTGCTTGTTGTATGTCATTATTTTATTCTTCTGAAATTTCATTAGCACTGATTCTAGTTCAAGAACTTTTTTTTTGTGATTTAGTTATTTGTTAAGTGTATCTGCTTGTTTATTTTACTTTTTACTGCAATGTTCAATCTTGAAGTTGTAATTTATCAATATCTCTGCTTATTTTGCTTGTCTTTGCATTAACACTTTAGTTGTTGTAAAGTAATTAAAATTCTTATAATTAATAATCACTCTGATTGTATGTTTAGCTTCTTTAAAATATACTTTTTACTGTCAAAATGTTGTTATTATAGCCAACAATTTTTTGTTGTGAATTTTATAGTTGAGTTTTGCTGATATCATCTTTTTTAAGTAATATGCTACTGAGTGTAGTTTTTCATTGTTATCTAACTGTGATATAACTGCTTCAATTATATAGTCTAATATGTTAGTCTCAATAATTATTTTCTTTACTGAGTTATGCTATCTGATTACTGATGTTGTTATTATTCTCATTTTAATTTCTTTAAATGCTTTCTGTTGTGTTTTTGTTTATTGAAACTTTTTCTTTTTCTTCAAAAAGTCAAATAGTGGTCTTATAATATTTGTATATTATTCAATGTATTGTCTGTAGTAGTTCACTATCACAATGAATGCTTGTAATTTTTATAGATTTATTAATACTAATCAATCTCTAATTGCCTGAATCTTTAGTTAATTTGTTTATATTCTTTTTCAAGTAATTTGATGTTCTAAAAAATCTATTTTCTGAATATGAAATTTGCATTTCTTTAGCTTGAGTTGTAGCTTTACTAATTATAGTCTTTGTAATACTATTCTGATATGTCTGACATGATCTTTAAAGCTTTTGAAGAATATTAAAATGTTGTTCAAATAAGCTATAACAAAGTCAAATTAATATTTATTTAGTACTGAATTAATAAATTTTTAAAATATCACTAGTGTGTTTATCAATCTGAATGGCATGATCTTATACTGATAGTGTTCAAATTTAGTTCTAAATGCTATTTTTTATTTGTCTCTAAGTTTGATTTATATTTAATTATATGCATCTGCAACATCAAATTTTGTAAATCATTTTGCTTCTTGTATCACATTTTGTATCTCAGTGATCAATGATAATAAGTATTTGTTTTTAATTGTAATTTTATTCAGCTATCTATAATTAATACAAAGTTGTAAATTATTGTTCTTCTTTAATATAAATAATATTGAGTATCCTGCTGATAATATCACTGATTCAATGTAATTTTATCTCAATTTGTTGTCAATATATTTTTTTATAATCTTTGCTTCTTTCTCTGACATTGGGTAAATTAGTTTGCACATTAATTTTTTCTCTTTTATTAGAGATATCTTGTAATTGAATGATTTGTGATTTGGCAATTTTTTATTAATACTAAAATCAAAAAGATTTTTGAATTATTTATACTTCTTTAAAATTATTAGTTTTGTCACTTCTTGCATTTTTTTTTGCTTACTATGATGTTATATAGTATTTAACTATGCTGCCTCTCTTGAGTTTGCATGTCTCTTTGCATAGTCTTACTTATTAACTTACTGTCTGTAGACTTTTTAGAATCTTTCTGTCTCTTTGTTTTAAAGCCATCAATTGTTTTTCTTAACTTAGTCTCTTTTGTGGCTGACTTTATTTATTTACTTAACTCTCTGTAGTCTGTGAGTGATTTTATTTTAATTTTATTTTATATGTACATCTTGTGAACTGTATCTCATTATGTATTCAGTCAATCTCTGAATTGTGTCACTTTAGTCATGATACTTTAAGCATTACATTGTATTCTTCAACTTTGGTTACATTAAAGTTAAGTAACTTTAAATAATTTTAAACTGAGACTGATATTAATTCTATCTCTGTAGTCAGAAACTGTTTTAAATTTTTTTTATTAAGTTTTAAAATTAGTACTGACTATCATTTAGCTTTTTTTAGAATTTATAATTTCTTTATAAATTTTAAATTCATAAAGTTTTCTGTGGCTTCTAAGTCAACTAGCACTTTAGCTGGCTGACTCATAATCTTAGTCTGTATCTTGATATGTTAGTCTTTAGTTGTTGCTGCTATCTAATGTTATTACTCTCATTGTTGTCTTTTAATTCAATTTTTCTGTGAAAAATATGCATTATCAATCTTTGAGCTGTAATGTGTCAAACAGTAGTTTTTATAACATGCTATTCAATGCATGCTTTGATGCTGTGAGTGTTTTTAATACTTTATGCACATACATTTTAGCTTATCACAGTAAGCTAATATTTCTCTCTGTGAGAAATTCTCTTAGATCTTAGTTCAATGAGTTTTTTGCTTATGACTGTTTTTTTCTAAGTTTAACAGAGTGAAATCTATTACTTGTGTTTTAGCCTTAGTTGCTTTATTGCTTAATTTTTTATTAATCTCAAGCAATTTTCTTTCACTTTCTGGTTTCTTGAGTGTTTCACTGGCTTTGTGTCATTCTTTGATGGTGAAATCTTTGTTATTCTTCATTAGTTCTTTGTAGATTTATTACATGCTTTGTTTTTATATATATTGTCTGATGATTTTATCATCTGAGTTGTTTTGCTCTGTTGTTTTTTTTATTCAGTATTGTTATTTCTTTTTTTTCTGTATCATTTAATACTCATGATTTGATTCACAATTATCTCAATATTCTCTAAAGTGTCATTTGTGTTTTTGTCTAGTTTTATTATTATCATCTTCACTGTGTCAATAATGGTCTCAACTGTGAAGTTCATTTCAGTTCTTATGCATTTCACAATTTATTGCTCTTTAATGTCATTATCATAGCTAAGTTCTTTGAGTATCTCTTAAAATACTTTATTCATTTTGTCTTCAATTTGTGTTATAATTTTATGTGATCTTGTTGTCTTTTTAAATGTTTCAATTGATTTTTAGTTTCTTTCTTCATAGTTTAAATACTGTAATTCTTTATATTGTGCTCATTCTTAACTTTTCAGTTTGTTACTAAAGTTGATCTTTGAGAAGTTATTATCACTGACTCTGTAACTTGTTGTGTTAAGCCATTATGTCTCTCTTTTAAGTAATTTGCAGTGTTTGGCTATATGTCTCTTTTTCTGGCAATTATAGTATATAATCTCTTTCTTCTGCTTGTTTTCTAGCTTAGATTTAGTTTTATCTTTCTGTTGTGTTGTGTTCAGTTTCATTAGTCATGGTCTATAAAAATTCATTTTAAGTTCTCTATGTCATTGTTCTGAATTGATGTGCTGTAGATGTCATGTAAGCTGTTTATCATTTCTTCATTGTTTTGTTTGTTGCTTGGCTAACTTTCTTTTATAAATTCTATTGTTAATTTATATGAATTGTTCAATTAATTTATCAATGTCAGTGAGTAGTTCTTCTCTAGCTAATTTATTCTGAACTTTTTTTTTAGTTCTTGTTTATATATTATAACCTACACTTTGTTTTTTCATTGTAAGTGAAACATGATTTATTGATATTACATTGCATATTATCTGGCTAATTTAGTCTATCAAAGTTGTCATAGTTTCTGTTTTATGACTTTGATTTTGTTAATCACTCTAAAGGCCTTATTCAACTCTGTGGCAAAGTTTATGTATTTACTAAATACTTATTTGGTTATCTCATTTTAATTTTCTTCATTGTCTTGGTTTTCTTTTCTGTTCTTCATGATAAAGTTAATTCAATTGAATGCTGATTCTCTTATATAGAATATCATTAGCATGATTTTATTATAATCTCTGATGATTTTTGTTATTTCAAAATACAATTCAAACTGAGTGAGAAATGCCTGTAAATGGCAAGATTATTCATTAAATGATTTAGATTTCAGTGATTTAAGTTGAGTTGTAATGATTTGCTATGTGCTTTGTAATTTATCAAGTTGCTAAATTATTTCTTGAAGTTATTTAAGTCTTCTCTTAATATTTTTCATATTGTTTCTTTGTATCATTATGCATAACTATTTAATTTCTTTCATCAATTCTAAATTGTTCAGTTTGTTATTATTTTTAGATGTTGTCACTAATGATGATTATGCTGAGGTCACTAATTTTGCAGCTGGTTGCTTTTCTGTATTCTTGAATATTGACATGATGATTGCTATTTTTTGATTATAATATTTAAATCTTCAGTAACAGAGTCAAAGGCACTCAATGTGTTATCATTTTAAAATTCTTCTTAGCTATTCTATTGCACTATTGATTAGAGAAAGCTTAATAAAACACTTAACTTAGTTTCTTCTTGATGATCTAAATTTACTTAGATCTTGTCCTTAGGCAGTTAATGTAGCCTGCTTACTACAGTTCTTTAAGTAAGGCTTTGTGTGTTGTGTAACTTGATGGGTTTAACTGAATAACAATAGCTAAATCAGAAGTAGAATTTGATTAAATTGTAATTCTTTCAGTACTATTCTTACTGATCTGTAGTAGATAGTAGATAAACTATAATAGAATATATTGAGTGTGAAAAATTAAATACATCTGCTGGGTGAGAATGAGCTTTTTTATATATTCAGTTCTCTGTATATCATTCTGTATACCATTTGCCTTGCTATATTTGTTGCTATACTGTATATCATTCTGTATATCAGTCTGTGTGTTCTGCTGAGTTGGTATATTATATTATCACATGATCTCATGACTGTCTCTTGAGTCTGCCTTGCTCTAGTGCTGCACTGTAGAGTCTCATCCTATCAGGGTGTCACAGTTGTGCCTCTCTATGGTTGGTCTGTAATACTGACATTAGACTCAATGCAAAGTCAGGTGCTACTTAAACTGTCAATGTTTTTCACTGGCAAGCAGCTGCACAAGTCAAATCACAGTCAATTAAGAACTAAATTCAAAAGAATGAATTACATGCAGTAATTCAGATACTTGAGATTTTAGTAAATGCCATCAAGAAGAAGTTTAAAAAGATTTTAAAAACAATAGCAAAAAAGCTCTAATCTTTTAGATATTTTGTTTTCTTAGATACCTAAGGTACTTGTGTGTTGATAGTCAACTATCATTGTGAGTGTAATCACAATGTTCTAGCAGACCACATGAGGGAAATGCATGACACTTATTTACTTCATGTGTCTAGGCCTTGATGAGTGATTTATTCTATCTCTTTAATTCTTTCTTTGTCTTTATGTTGTGTTGTCTGTAGACTAGAGTTGAAGGCCCTTCAAATCAGTAGATCTAGTCTTCAGTGAGTTGAATAAAGCTTTCTAATAATAAATCACTGTGACCAGTCTCTGTGGATCACATGGAAGAGTGAAGATGGTCATCTTGCTCACAGCTGACCAGAGAAAATGTAACTTCACCTTCAGTTGTCAACAAGTGAACCCACCCCTGTCAACATCTTTGTGCGCCCAATGTTTTGCCTCTCTTATTATTTTTGAACAATGATGACATTTCCTCAGAGACTCAACATTGCTAGAAGTGTATCACACATTCCCTGTTTCTGCAAAGCATGGGTCTGTTCTGAGCAGCCTGCCATGTCTGTTTCATCCCGCCATCACTTATCCACCAGCCCACCAGCACTCCACGAGGAATTCTTTCGAAATACATCACGACGATGGATGTAAGTTAAGTATATGATGGCTCCGGTCTCAGTTACTGAATGTCAGCTAGATTCAATGAGACTGACCGTTTAAATGAACGATTTGTCAAGTTTCGACCAACAGAGCTCCAACGGATCGCCGGCGAAGCAGTACAACAAGACTATTGCCCTGATATTTCTAAGCTTGCAGAGGGAGGCTTCAACAAAGTGTTTATTCTGCGAGCAAGGAATGGTCGTGAGGTGATTGCACGAATTCCCACTCCCATTGCCGGGCCCCCCCCATTACACAACCGCCAGTGAGGTGGCGACGATGGACTTTTTGCGAGCTGTTCTCAAACTGCCGGTACCGAAGGTCTTGACATATTCAGCAACATCGGACAATCCTGTCGGTGCAGAGTATATTTTGATGGAGCGGGTGGAGGGGGAGAGTCTTTCCTCGCGGTGGTTATCCCTCACAACCGACGAGGTGAAAGACGTCATGACACAAATCGCAGATATGGAGAGGAAAATTTTTGACTTCCATTTTCCTGCGTATGGAAGTTTATATTACAAGAAGGACCTTGACGGTCAAACCCAGATACCAACCATGGAAAATTTTGTTATCGGCCCTGTGTCTGCCCGGCAGTTTTGGCATGGCGAACGAAGCAAAACAGAGATTGACCATGGGCCCTGTAGGTTTCCCCCTTTCTCCCTTCCCACTTTGCTCTTGGTTGTTAGAAAAAGAACTGACATGAACTGGGCTGATCATTGCCGTAGGGCTTTCACCTGTGGACTGTGTTACCTCCGCGGCTCGCCGAGAGATGGCTGTCATTCAGCATCACGCCAAACCTCAGCCTCGCCAGACATTCCTTCTACCAACTAACTATGACATTCATCCCTCCGAGCACAGCTCATTACTTTCGCAATTCCTACAGTTGGCGCCTCATTTAATCCGACCGGGTTCTTCCAGCGCTCCGACACTAAGACACCCCGATTTGAGTCTGAGTAACATTTTATTGGCACCTGGGTCCACCAAAATCGTCAGTATCATTGATTGGCAGGATGCCGTGATATTCCCACGCTTCATGCAAGCAGGTTATCCCGCGTTTTGTGAGCACGACTCCTCCCGGCCTCAAAGTCTGCAGATTCCATCTCTCCCTGATCATTTCGACGAGATGAGTATTGACGAACAGAGACAATCCAGAGCCATTTTTCGCTTAGAAGAGGCCAATCTCTACTACACAGCCGCGACAGGTGTACACAATGACCAACACATGGATGTTTTGAAACTTCCTCATCTCGGAATGCTGCAGTATCTCCTTCGCCAGACAGGGTACCCTTGGGACGCAGACGTAATTAACCTACGTGCTGCGTTAGTAGGCATCACGACTCCGTCGGTATGGAGCAAAATCTCCTCAGCAGTTTGTCCAGTTGTGTTCAGCAATGAAGAACGAGAGGCTGCTATAGCGGAATCGCAGGAATGGAACGAGTCCGAACAGCTATTGTCCCGGGTTAGAGAACACCTCAATATCGACCTGGAAGGCGGGACCGAGCCGGACAACTTTGAGAGGGCGGTGGAGGGCAATCGCAAGTTTCGAATGGAAATGGTTAGGCAAGCAGAGGCGGACCAACAGGAGATCTGTTGGCGTAATTGGCCGTATAAGGATAAAGAGGACAATAGCATGCCTCCTCAAGAGATAAATGGTGCGCTGTAACATCAGCTTCAATGCATTCTGGTGGTCATCTGAATATGCGAAGTGGTCCTACAAGTGTCCCTAATGGCAGAGGATTGTATTGCCTTTGTATCCGTATGCCTGCTCGATCTGAGGACCTTTGTCTGTAGATGCGACGGCGTTAGTACAGTAGTTATCAGAGAGCCTGAGAATGAGATCAATGCTCGCTGGATATGGGCTAATTTTAAGGCTTTGCCTTTCCTCGACGCATACTACTATAGTACGCTGATAACAAAGTCTCTTGAAGGCAGAGTGGTTTAACAAGGTTCATAAGACCGACTGACCGAAAGATATTCTCCATAGTTTACTGGCTATAGTTCGCTAATAGATTAGCACGCCTCGAAGGCTAGACGCGCACCAACCAAGTCATGCAGATTGAAGACAATCAAGAACTTTCTAAGGGGTACACTGTAAAAGGAAAGCACGACTCAGGTCCGCCAGTTAGTTGCGAAGTAGATGGCCAGGAAAATCAGCGCCCCAATCTATCCTGAGTTTGTCTTGCAGGCCATGCCAAAAATTTCAAGTTTCTTGATCAGTCAAATCCCTACGAATATCTCTCTGCATAATGAATGTATTAATGTAACCAGTCTCTGAGCTACAACAGGATCTTACCGGTAAAGTTGATATCTTTTTGGACAACGTAAGTCCCCTGAAGAGGGTGTGTCCAGCGCTAAAGCTATGAGTGTGGGACATAAATTGTATGAATATACATGAATTGCCTCAGCATTCTTCAATCATGAGACCTGCATGACAGAAATGATCCTTTGCGCTTTGCTCTTGGACTCATAATATCAACACATCGTTCCAAGGAAATTGTCAAATCCCTGGCTGGGGTTTCCTTCCAACCTCACTTAAAGAAAAGACCTTCAACTCAGCGAAGAACTCTTCGATTGGATCTAAATTGGGCGACTACGGCAGCAGGTATACCAATTTAACGCCTGCAGCAGTGCACATTTGCTCAATGCGATCAGAATAATGGAACAACATGTTGTCCATGACTAAAACAGACTAAAACCTTCAGTCATGGCTTTATCTGTTCTGTCCCGCAGGCTAGCACTTGTCTCTCGCATGATCCTCTGAATCCTGTGTGCTGGGACTAGCATGATCTCTATCTAAGCGGCACCTGGGAATGTTTCTTTGTTTTGTCGCAAAGTCCTCGGGCGTCTTCTGGTCTGGGATTGGATAATATGACTTCTGATTGGTAATGAGCTTCAATGTCTGATTGTAGAAACAAAACAATGTACAATACCAGTTGTGAGGAGATAGAAGACCAAATACCAGTGCTATCGGCGCAAAATGTATATATGGCTGCTGTTCTTGATTCGTACTCCAAAGAAAACGTCCGCATCGCAGAAGCAGCTTAATTCATATGCCTTTTTTTATCAGAGTGTTGGTTCGTCGATATCGTTTTTGTCTCATTTTCTTGCGTGTCGCTGAAGGCACTTGAGATTTCTTTTGGCTAATAGTCGGTCTCATTTGGGGTATTTGGAGGGCTGTTCTAATACGTGCTTTGACTGATGGAAAACCGCGCAGAGGTCCCACAGAGCAAACATAGTTACAACATAAACCTGCTACAGTGCAAGGAAGCGCAGTAGCAACGTCTGCTATGGCTATGGTGGGCAACATGCTCCATAGCACATGCGCTTTGTAGCAAAAGGAGGCACCAGCCCTGTGGCTCTCTTGCTACAAAGCAATACCTTGCCCTGTAGCAGGTCGGCCGCAGGGAGCGCCTATCACAGAGTGTTCTACTCGCCATTGTGTGCTTTGCTTCAGACCTTGTATCTTTTGTGGCAGAAGGTACCATGAAGAATATATGCCCTGTGACAGCTTCACGCCGCGCTCAATCTTGCGCTCTGGAACTAGCTGCCATAAAATACAGCTTCTACCCAAGTACATCATACCCCGCAGCAATCTCCGCTACATAGCATCTATGGCCCTAGGTCAAATACGCGAAAGTCGGGCGGTTGGTTTTGCGACGCCACGAAACAGATCCCTCATCTTGGCATGAAGCAACTTTTTGGGGTCCAGACAATCCTGTTGAGGCAGAGTATATCATGGAGGAAAAGGCCCCTGGAGTCCGACTTGGCGACGTTTGGTACCAATGGCCACGAAAGAAGAAACTCAAATTGATTGGCCAGGTCGTTTCTATAGAGCATTCCTTGACTTTGGTTAACTTTCAGCAGCACTGCTGCATTTATTACAGAGAAGATCTCCAAGAACTGACCGGAGACGCCCCTGGTTTATCTATTACGTCGTCTGCGCCTATTCCCCCCGAAATCCTTGGCAGGTACACCATAGGACCTATAACATCACCAGAACTCTGGAGAAGCGGCCGAGAAAACATGAAACTAGATAGAGGCCCATGTAGGTACCATGGTTCCCCTTGCCTTCGACACTGAATATGCTCATCTCTCCTATGCAGGGCGCATTCCCCATGAATATGCGCAAGCTGTTGGGATAAACGAAATAGCGTGTATCAAATCTCACGCTGCTCCACGGATGAATTACTATCGGTCTCTAAATGATCCTGAGCGTCCGGAAGATGCCATTTCCTTGCTCTCTCAGTACCTCGAGATGACCCACCATGTGGTTCCCCAGAACGTAGACGGGCCAAGCTCTACAGTCCTTTGGCATCCAGACCTTCATCTTAATAACGTCTTTGTTGATCCAGACACTCATGATATTCTTCGCATCGTTGACTGGCAGACTGCCTCTGTGGCCCCTCTCTTCCTCCAACGTGGTGTCCCAAGAATGTTCCGCCATCATAAGGCTGTTAGAGAGGGTTGGGTCGTTCCCGAAAGACCAGATAACTTTGACACTCTAACTGACGAGGAGAAGAAGCAGGTGGACGTAGATCTGGAGAGTGAAACAATGCACAAATATCATGAGGCTCAAGTATACAAGTGAGCACCTCTTCTCTGGGAGACTCTCCAGCAGAAAGCCCTTTCTATCGTACGGGAACCAATTTGGCTCGTCAGTGGTGTCTGGGAAAATCGGGATGTATTCTTTCTTCGACGCTCTCTGATATCACTTTCAGCACATTGGGATGAGCTGTCTCAGGAACTCCATCAAGGCAATATGCCACCCTGTCCCGTCAAATTCTCAGAAGAGGAACTGAAAGTTCATGCGAAAGAGGAAGAGAATATCGATGGTGTTGGTCATTTACTGACTCTCTTCAGAGACCAAGGCGTATTGCCGGTAGACGGCATGGTCGAGCCTCAAGACTATGAAAGGGCGAAGGAGAATAGTCTGAAGTTCAAAGCCATATTCGTTGGGCTAGCTTTTGATGACGAAAAGAGAGAGCTTTTCTCTAAATTATGGCCCTATCAGGATCCTGAGCATTGAACACTCCGCAGGAGCTACTGGGTTTGAAATGGTGTCATTAGATATCCTCTTTCCAGTATGTGCTCTGCATTGATCTCGTTGGAACTGGTATTGACTGATGTTCTCTGATTATCTGTTCATATTTAGCCGGTATTAGAGGTTTTACTTATAGTTGACTATATTGGATGAATGAAATGTTATGTATATTTCTCATATAGAGTCTTGAACACTTACCTAGGTACCATGACAGTCGATTTCCTCAACGACTTCATTTCAGTTATTAAATAATACTTCGTTTAGCTTTTGAAAAAGGGGTTAATGCTATCTACCTTGATAGACCTTGGATTATTATTTTTTTCTTAGCAGTTTCTTAAAGAGAAACTTTTGGAGATTCGAGGAATAGGTGTCTTGTTCTTTTCTTTTCTAAGTCCAATATTTGTCACCTGGTGGCTTCGCAGCAATTTCGAGAAGGGGCTACGACATATAGGATACAGTATTTTGGGGCTACAAATACCCAGGCAGATCTATGAGTACTCGACGAGCTACGCTCTTCTATACCGTAAACGAACAAGTCTATAGTCTTCTAACTTCGTTCTCAGCTCTTCTGTCATGTTCTTAAGAGTATCAAACTTCCGATCATACAAGTACTGTCTCCGTCTCAACTACACTCACCATAATCGAGTCTAGACAGGCAATCTGCACAGATTTGAACTCCATCGGCGGCGATCATGAAAATGGGCTTGATCTGTTTGCACAATCCGAGCCGCTTCCACGTTAGACTTTCCCTTGCTGCCGCTCTTGGTCATGGACTCGAAATTGCGCAAATCCAGCTTCAAGGACCCATATCCTATGTAGTCGGGACGATAATCATGCATTACGACGAGGAAACGACGGATACTGCATATGAAGAGGCCAGTTTCAACTATGACGCTGGGCGGATCCAACATCTCCTTCTTCTGGATACCCTGTTAGTTTACTGAGCACGAATTGGGACACAGTCTATCGCAGGTGATTCCCCTGGTTCCTAACAAGCAAGAAACGCAAGATATGTTGACTTTCTTCGTCCGGAAACCAGTAATCAAGGATCGTATATCGGAGCATTTGGACTCTGTCACGTCATGTCGGCAGGCTGAAGCTGCCGGGTGCTTGAATTCTCTAGCAAGCTCAGGCTATTTATCTCTGTGGGTAGGGATGAGCTCCCTAGAAGTAGGGGGTCTGCGAGATATTTCAAACTATGATAACAACTTACAGCTGAAAATCGCCCTAATTCATCCGATCCTCATACTCGTAAGCCATAATCCAGATGTTCCCGCAGATTGAAAATTGGACTCGACCTCCTCATCTGGAATCACCACCACTGCTCTACAGTCTTGCTAGTAGAGTTCAGAGCAAACTATTTTCAAGAGTAATGTGATTATTTTATGATTTCATTTGAACTTTTTATCACCCTTTTTGATGACGCCGCCTTAGAGGCTAATATGTACATACACATGTGACATAGAAATACACATACAACCTACGTGCATCCATACACGAAGTAAAACGCCAGCCAATGGAAAAAAAGATGCACATGCAATATAAAAGATGTGGACCCTTGAATAATTAGTCCACCAGAAAGAGGCCTCCATGGGTCATAATGGCACATATAGCTTCCGAGACGCGACATGTAGGTCTAACTACCGGCCCTTAGCAAGTAGAATTTGGAGGAAAGTATCGAGGACACAATGTCACTCAGGCAGTTCCGTTAACGTTGTCTGCTGGTTCAACAGAAGCGCCTTCTGCGAATGACACTTCGAAAACCACGGCGCCATTCCGGCCCTCTGAGGTTGGTCCATCATGGTTGTTGTTCTTGAAACATTTCCAGCGGCCGAAACGATGCTCCTTTCCGAGAGCCGCGACGATGCAGAGACCACGAGGTTCAGGTCCGGAGGATTTGTCACCTGCTTTGGACTTGGACTTCTTCAGGGTCTGGCCGGGTTTCGTTTGTTCGGGACGGCGCTCGAAGACGGCGATATCGTTGATGACACCCTTAAGAAGAGGCTCAGGTTCTGCCTCCTCTGAGACTTCTCCATCCTTGTTCTGGTCGACATCCATGGTGTCGGAATCAAATGTGAGTGTCTGCTTTAGTTGTAACGAAGGTGAAGGTGTGCTAGCACCACCACCACCAACAGGACCAAGAGGGTATATCATTTTCTTGTCCTCCGAGACCCGCCATGCACGGATCCAACCGTCCCAGCTGCCACTGAGAACAATGTCCGTTCCCGGTAAGGTGGTCAATGCTGTGATCCAACGGGGCACACGCCGAAGGAATCGAGAATTCTGAGCGGCTGTTTCCTTGTCCACCTCCGGCGACAACTCGTCCAGAGGTGGAAGAGGATCAAGACCGTGGGCAAGAGGTATCGTGTATAGAGGTTTCTTCTTGTAGATGGACCACAGACAGAGATCTCCGGAATCTGAGCCTGTGACGAAATGAGCAGGTGGTATAACAGCGACGCAGTCGATGTTGTTCTCATGATATTGCGCCTTGGAAGATCCACCGCGGAACACAAGTTGTGTCTCATCAACCACCTTCCACAATCTAGCTGTTCGATCCCGCGCCCCAACGCTGACACATTGATCGATTGTCATGGCTGCCAGGTTTGTGACATGGTCTTGATGTCCGAAGAGCGTTTCCACGTAAGCATGTCCGCTGTCGCTAAGGGACCATGTCTTGATTGTCCGGTCATATGATCCGGAAAAAAGTTGCTCACCGGAGCTCATAGACGAGATATGCCTGGCAAAGGCAAGTCCGCTAACAGCATCGCGGTGGTGGGTGAAACTCCTCTGCGGCGTAAGAGTCGCAGCATCCCAGATAATGAGCTTTTTGTCTGCTCCTCCGGTAGCTACGTATTTCCCCGATGGAGATACCGCTACTGCTAAAATGTTCCCTGTGTGTCCCTGCTGCTCATCGCTTTCAGCCACCTTCTGGAGACCGCGGACACACTTGACATTCTTTGGCTTCTTGCGTTGTGGCCTCGGGCGCCTTCCACTTGCGCCATTCGTGTTATCTGATCCAGAAGCATCCACCGGACTAGGCGTCGCGAGTTCCCATTTTATCAACGTTTTGTCTTTCGACACTGTGTAAACGTAGGGCGGGTGGACAGCGATGGAGGTAGTGGACTGAGTATCTGCGCGAAAGAAAGAATGCGATGCGGTCGAGAACGACAACTGTGCCGCAATCTGCCGGAATACACGCCCTTTGAACTCGTCCTAGATATGGTGAGCTTCATTCTTACTGCATGTTACCAGAAAGCGAACGTACCACATCCTCTTTTAGTCTCTCTGCGATCAGATCTCGATCTATTTCTGCCGCATCAAAGCCTGCCTCGTCCACCTCTTCTCGAATATTGTCCAAATATCTTTCAGCGAGCCTTAATCTTCGCTCCGCCGCAGTCTCGCCCTCGTCAGACTCAAGTTCACTCTCCTCTGCGGATTCCGCAGATCCCGCAAGTTCTTCATCGTCATCCAATTCACTTCCTGAGATCGACTCGTCTCGTTCCCGTCTTCCCTTTCCCTTCTTCTCGCTACCATCTCCATTTGCAGCAACCCCACGTTTCTTCGACCCCGGAGCAGTGGCGCGGTCTTCTCTCTTCCGCTTGCGCTGAGAAGCGGGGAGAGTGAAAAAGGAGGACATGCCAGTAGTGACGCTGACGGATGGCAACGTACGAGATCCAGGACCCTGCGACTAAAAATTGAGGGCAAAGGTGAGTGAGTTTGTTGGATGTAGAATCTGCCTGTTCTTCTTTTACTTTGCCTGCTCTCACTTTTTTTTGGTGCCAGTGGTCCGTGCCGCGAAATCTTGGCGTCGGGCGTCGGCATCCGGGGAAAGAATAACGCCTAAATGGGTGACTAAGCAGCGGAGCTCCAGTCCAGCTCAAGGCCGCAAGCTCACGCGTGGCTCCGACCCCAGACAAGACGACCTCTTGCTCCTACCACTTCAGAACCTCAACCAACTACCTATCATTCGAGTATCATCGCGAAGATGTAAGCTTATGTTTGAAATAATCAAACATTCCTTTCACTGACATGTCCCTAGGGAGGTTCTGCTAGGTATCACCGGAAAGGACTTCGTCATTGTCGCAGCCTCCAAGGCTGCGATGAGAGGAGCTACCATTCTGAAGGCCTCAGATGATAAGACACGAGAGCTGAACAAGCACACACTCATGGCATTCTCAGGAGAAGCCGGAGACACTGGTCAGTTTTATTCCTCCTGCGAATACCATACAAGGGCTATCTGTTGACAGTTCCATGTAGTACAATTTGCAGAATACATCCAAGCGAATGTGCAGCTTTACACAATGAGGAATAATACAGAGTTGAGCCCTGCTGAGGTTGGCAGCTTCGTTCGAGGAGAGCTGGCCAGGAGCCTGCGATCGCGCAACCCGTACACCGTTAACCTACTACTGGGAGGAGTGGATCCTATCACACAGAAGCCAAGCCTATATTGGGTGGACTACTTGGCATCACTTGCTGCTTTGCCATACGCTGCCCATGGCTATGCTCAGTATGTGCTACTATATCCCGCTTTCTAGCCCGTGGACCACTGGCTAGCTTCAAGCACATGTCTGGAATGAGGCTGACCAGGTTAGGTACTACTGCTTGTCAATTCTTGATAAGCACCATCATCCCGATATCAATTTTGAGCAGGGATTAAAGATCCTTGAGATGTGCACGGACGAATTGAAACGAAGATTACCCATTGATTTCAAGGGGGTATGTTGGCCGCTTAAAAACAGAGTTCTCGAAAGAGGATTTGCATGATACAATGCTAACCCCATTGTCTAGGTTCTCGTCAAAGTCGTTACGAAGGATGGCATCAGGGAAGTGGATTATGATAATAGCAAGCAGGTCGTGAGCGCTTAAGAGTCTTGGTCTTGCCTGGGGCGGCGTTGTATCATACCATTTTAACGAATTATCTTGAGAGAAACAAGGGCAATATGATAACGGTCTAGACTCCTAATTGATATGATATGCTAGACGTAAAATATAACTTTCAAACATGTAGACGTAGCATGGGACGTGTTGCGTAACTTGTGACGCTCCAATGCTGTGAGCAAGTTTGACATGTTTGCACCGTTTCCACTAAAACTTCCCCATCGCGGAGCTCAACCCGTCGGTTGGCTTCCAGTATCGCGCAGCTCATCCTTACCATATAACTCAGTCGCAATGTCCAAGAGGCCTGCAGAAACGTCCTTGGATGGAGAGCTTGCAGTGAGCTCTCCAGCGTCGAAAAGGGCCCGTGTTGAGGAAGAATTCGACTCAGACGATCCTCGCAACGGAGCCGTGCCCGCGCAGCGAGCTCCCGGCCAGGAATGGGAAGAACACGAACGCCATGGGAAGAACATCCTGGCGGCAGCTGACCAGGAACTCGAGGAGTTGGGAGAAGCAGCGCAGGATATTCCAGAATTGTCAGATATCGACGAGGATGCCCCTCTCGTTTCCGCTCCGAAACGCCAGTCGGAACCACTCGAAGGCTACAGTGACCTTTATCTCGACACTGTCAATCGTGCCGTGCTGGATTTCGATTTCGAGAAGCTATGCTCGGTTACTCTGTCCAATATAAATGTTTATGCATGCCTTGTTTGTGGAAAGTACTTTCAGGGAAGAGGGCCGAAGTCTCATGCGTACTTCCACGCGCTCGAAGTTGGCCACCATGTCTTCATCAATATGGAGACGAAGAAGGTCTATGTACTTCCGGAAGGATATGAGGTCAAGAATAAGAGCCTGGATGATATAAAATACGTTGTGGACCCGCATTTTAGCAAAGAGGAGGTCATGAAGTTGGACAAGGAAGTTCGCGATGCCTGGGATCTTCAAGGCAAGCGATATAGACCAGGTAAGGCTATCTTCCTCATATATTTGAGAGCTAAGGCTTATTAAAACATCCCAGGTTTTGTTGGAATGAATAATATAAAGGCGAATGACTACCTGAACGTTGTAGTTCAAGTCCTCGCTCACGTCACGCCGATTCGAAACTTCTTCCTGCTACATCAGTTCCCTGTGCCTGGAACGCCTCAACTTTCACTTCGCTTCAGTACGTTAGTCAGGAAGCTCTGGAACCCCAAGGCGTTCAAGTCCCACGTCTCTCCTCATGAGCTGCTTCAGGAAATCGCCCTCCGGTCATCCAAGCGTTTCACGCTCACGCACCAGTCTGATCCGGTCGAGTTCTTGTCTTGGTTCTTAAACCACCTACACCTCAGTCTGGGAGGATCCAAGAAGCCATCCTCAACTCCGACTAGTGTCGTTCAGCAAGCCTTCCTAGGCCATCTCCGGATTGAGAGCCAAGAAATCACGGCGCATTCTGACACCACAAATGCACGTCTTGTGTTCTCTGAATCCAGTACCACGAGCACTCAAATCACTCCATTCCTCATCTTAACCCTCGACCTACCGCCTACTCCTCTCTTTCAGTCCGCCAACCGGGAGTCCATTATACCCCAAGTCCCCCTAACTACCCTCCTCAACAAATACAACGGCATAACTGCGTCTGAAAAGCGCGCTCATCGTGTCCGACATCGCCTTCTTCATCCTCTGCCGCCCTATCTCCTCTTTCACATCAAGCGATTTAGCAAGAATAAGTTCGTCTCAGAACGTAATCCTACCATTGTCACCTTCCCTTCTCCTAGGTCCCTCGACATGTCACCTTACGTGGAGCCAAACCCGGATATCTGGCCTCCAGGTGAACCCATACTGTATGACCTCGTTGCCAACATCATTTTAGACGCTACAGCTCCGACAAGAGGCGCCGGTGAAGAGGAGAAAGGATCTGCTACCGTAGGAACAGCCACAGGTGCCGGTGCAGCCAGTGAGAATGTTTCATGGCTCGTTCAGCTCCACGACAAAGCTATGGCTGCAGTTAATGCCAGAAGAGAAGAACGGGAACGAAACGGCGAACCGCAACAACGCGGCCCCGAGTGGCTTGAGATCCAAGATTTGTACGTGAGCCGCGCAGAGAGCGAGACGCTCTTCACAAGAGAAGGATATTTGATGGTTTGGGAAAGGAGGAAAATTCCAGGAATGAAGAAAAAGGGAAAAGCGGCCATCAAATGATACTACAGCCTTGGTCTGTTTTTTTCATGTCGGCGTTTAGGGAAGTATGCTGGCTCGGCTCGTCATAGCTTGGGATATGTAGTATATGTGTAGCAAATGTGCAACAACAACCTCTCAATTTCCTCTTCTATCGCACACCGCTTTTGTGAGAGTTCACATGGCTTTAATAGTCTCACTGCCGATTTTACATTTTCAAAGATCCCTGAGGCTTAAGCCTTATAGGACGCCAAGTCTTGCTTCTGGATCTATGGGTTAGGTCTGCAGAGAAAGGTTCCACTGGGGTTCTAGATTGAGGAATCGGATATTCTTCAAGGACAAAACGCTTCTTTCTACACTATGTGATTGTGAAGCTCTTGAAACTGAACCGATAGATCTAGTCTCAAGGATAACTAGTCATATAAACTTCTTGCCTATCGTCCTCACGGGATTTTTGAACCAACTTCTAGTTTTTCGTCAGACCCTTCTTTTCGAGTGAAAGGTGTCAAATAGACAGATCTAATGATCTAAATTGACACACCGAACGTACGCAAGGCAGGAAAGCTTTAAAAAAAAAAAAAAAAAAAAAAAAAGAGAGAGAGAGAGGGGAAGAAGAATAATGGAAAAAAATTATAATGACCGACGCAGGGATCGAACCTGCAATCTCTTGATTCGTAGTCAAGCGCCTTGCCATTGGGCCAGCCGGCCTCAGTTGTGGGGTAGATAAAGATTGTGTTTTACATAAACCAGAACTAACAACGCTATTATGTTACCCCGCATCATTGAGCTGGGAGGCAAAGCCACAATATATCGGACAGAACCGATGAACTCCAGTAGCTATCGCAGGGGAGAAATATATAGTAAATTAAATTCTGCTATAATGTAAGAAACTGAAAAAATAGTGTCATGATATTTCCCATGAAATAAACTACTATATTAATGGAGCCAACGAAGTCAATAAAAGGCAAAAGGAAATAAAGAAAAAGAAAGGAAACTTCTCAAAAATAATTACTGTCGGACTTTCATTCCACTCGACCAAAAGGAGAAATCTTCTCTTGGTCTCCCTTGATCTGACAATTACCTTTTAAGATGGGTGTCGCATAACTTTTCATTTAACAAACACGTATATATTTCCAGAATAGTTACTGAAACTAACCTATATACTTACTGAGCAACAGTAATGGAAACTGCGAAGCAAAGTGACAGTGTAAAAGTTAGTACTAAAAGTAGAACCAAGCTGACAGGCCAAAATTAAAGCGTAGTACTATCTTTTGGATTAGGTACTCACTTTCTATTAGAGGAGCCTGCATTCATAATAGCTTTTCTAAGCATCCTCCTTCTGGATGTTCAAGGGATTAAAACGGCGTTCACTCTTCTATTTCCGACAAGTGTTGCACTTCCCTTTCAGCAACTGCAGCAAAAGGTGAAACATGAGCGCACTCAGAACATAAGTTGAAAATTTTAGTGGATTGTGGAGAATACCTGAATTGTTTAACCCTTTTACTGGGGATATGGTTGCATTTTGTCGGCGCCAGGAGGTTACCTGCATAGGTGACCTGTCATATCGCCGTTTGCAGCAGATTCTTTGTACCATAGAATCTACTAGATCACCAGGATCTAGCTTCTTTGAAGTATATATCATTCTGGTATTTGAAATAAATTGGAAGTGTTCCACTTCGAGCCATCTATCACAGTGAATACACTTCATATTACTTAATTCTCCACACAGATCTTGTGTCCAACAACTGGAACAAGCTCTGTATGGCTTCCGGGAATCCGGTGTCTTTTGAAGGCGCCTGCTTCTTTCCAGGCCATGCAACATATGCACGCCTGCTCACTCACTTCAGCTGACTTGTTCATTTCCCGATAATCGAGCCACCATATATTATCCTTTCGTGCAATTCAGGTAAATAGTTGTGTTTTCAAATTTGTCTGTCGGTCGTATAAACCTACCTCGTCGGCATCGAGATAGAAATATAACGGGTATAAATGAATACAACTAAAATAGATAATTTGTGCTGACAACACTGGTTGACGTTTGAAAGAGCTAACAGAACGAAAGGATAGTGATATGCGATGCAATAGCCACGGCTGAAGCTGAAGTTATCAGAAAGAAACGTGATAGCGAGGCCATGGAATGCCGATGGCATTAAACTAGACCGTGAAGGTACATCTTGGAGTCGGGTTGCCCATCGCTATATATTATATGATTGTGTCTTTGCTCCTTCCTGTTTTAATCTCATACCGATGCCATATGAAGCAGACTGCCGAAGATCAGTCAATCTTTATGCCATTGATGGTAGAATAGCGAGGGAGACTCCGTAGCAGCGCGAGATGTAAGTAAATGACAACATAGCGACTCGATATGCTTATCTCCTACGCATCAATCTCCCCCAAATCCCGTATTTTGAATTAGGTCCAGGACTCTCATGATCCTAACTTACGCCTCTCCGCTCGGGGGACTTTGTACGTATATATACCACAACTTTCACAGGTGTGAGCCTATTGTGTCCTCCGAAAATCATCTCCTGCAAAGCCTAGGCTACGGTTTGCATTTAAAAACCTCAATACGCTCGCGGTATAATTATGCTTGATATCTCTCAGTCCATTCCTATTAACTATTGTTGTCAGATATTAACTGCTCGTTTCGATTTATCACGTTGCTAGAGGTCTGGTGCGAGAGAATAATTAGTTGAGGGTTAATGAATAAAAGGGACAAATTGTAAGGGCAAATCTCTTAGTGCGTCTAGACAGTGGATTCGAGTAGAGGGAAGAATGTAAGACGGGAAGGCGGGAGGGAAAGGCAAGACCTTGGGATAGAAGTAAATATAGTTTTATCTTAGGGACTCCCAACTCCTAAGAAGCTCCTTGACAGATTTCTCTCATGCCTGCCTAAGCGAGAGCTCCATTCACAGTAAATAGCCTAGGCTTGCTAGGAATTTAAACATTAGGAGCTTTAGCTCCGAGATCTTATTTCTGATAAATGTTTTACCTTCTGGGTCTGTGATTGCGATAGTTAGCTATATGTAACAGAATTTTTGGCGAGGATCACAACTAAGGCCGGCTGGCCCAATGGCAAGGCGCTTGACTACGAATCAAGAGATTGCAGGTTCGATCCCTGCGTCGGTCATTATAATTTTTTCCTTTAGTTTATAGTTAGCGACGTCTAGCTCCCCATTTTTTTTTTTAAAAAAAAGAAAAAGAAGGGTTTGCTTGTACTGATTTAAAGCTTATTTTTCCTTTTAAAATTATTTTTTTTATCCTCTTCGATCTGCACAATGTCGCGCTGCCCATCTATATCACCGAGTGCATCTACAGCAATGATCGTCCTGCCTCATCAGAATGCTTTGCCATCGAAATGTAGCTTGCAGACTCCTCGCTCGAGAGGGAGATATAAGACGGCAGTTTCTGGCAGATGAGTTCTAGAGCATTTGATAACTTGCATAGATAATAAAACATTGTTTGGCAAAGACTGGAAAACGAAAGACTCACACTCGGTGCTTAGTCATCGTGTATAATATCACGTGCTCTTCAAGAGTAACAAGTTCCAGTTTTCTTGAATAAAAAGCTGCTCATTAATGATGAGCTTATTCATCTGACATGTGTAGTATTTCTACCCTCGAAAATAAAGCGACTCGTCGAAGCTGGTGTCGTTGAGTCATCATTCTGTGCGGGCGGAGGTTTTTGAGCCTCAAAACAGCTATTATCATCAGATAGTTCAGGGGAATGTGGCCGCGACCAACAGGACTTGTACTGGAAATGGAGTGTTAAACACCCAGAAAACGAAGTAGCATAAGGATCCTAAAGTAGATATCGATGTAGATCTGTCCTCTTCTCTCCTGGCCTTCGTGCATCCGTAGGAATGCTGGTAAGCTTTCTCAGCAGCCCATGGACACTGCGACAGCTCCCTTAGTTATCCCGCAGCGCAACGTCTTGCCAATGTCAACCTCACCCACGCGCAATCCTCTATGCTCTGCGACGCCCACGGCGCGACAACCGTCCCCTCTCGACTGATGCCTCGACCTGTGGCGCGATAGATGAGCAGTCTGGAGTCTGGCGGTCGCGTCTGAACGAGCCCTCTGCGCCCCGTGGTCCCCCATCTCCACTGCCTGTCGCCATGGACTTGCGCACGATCATGAACAACGACGCTGGCGGGGGCGCAAACAATAATCCCACCCCTCCACCACACTCGCCGGCGGTGCGTCAGTCTGCTTCGGAGAGCCACTACAGGCATGAACAGAATGAAATACCTTCCGCTCCATCATATCCTGGATATCTAGGGCGACCAGCTCAACCTCCCCCGTTGCAACCGCCTCACCGTTCACCAGACGGATCTTCGTCCTACAGCTCAGCCCAATCACCATATCAGTACGCTTCGACTGCGAACCTGAATGCAAGCACTCCCTCCAAGCAAGGACAGGCGACTCGTGGTTCACCGTCCTTTCCATCGGCCTCGCGTGACGCCTTTGCGGCCAATTCGCCAAACTCCGTTGTCTACAGCAACCAGACACCAGGACCGTTGGTCTCGCCCTTCACACCGCAGCCCATGAGTGCTGGAATCCAGCAACAACAGCAGCAGTCCTACTTTTCTCAGCGGTCCCAGTCCATCCCGTCCGTCACGAGCCCTTCTTCTATCTATAGTCACTCATACCATCCCAGGGAAAATCCTCACTCAGCCGGTGCGCAACAGCCATATCCACCGCAGCAGTTCTCTCCGCAAGCCCAAAGGTCCCAGCCCGGAACTCCCCTTGGCCCTCCATCAGCGTCGTACCCGCGTCCCTCGCCTCAAACAGCCCGTCCACCGTCGTCCGGTCGCGATTCCCAGCAAGCCCAGCATTCCAGCCCGTGGGGACCGCAGGAAAATCAGGTACGCGAGCAGAGGAACATCACGTCTCCCACAGTACAGAGTAGACCTTCCAGACAGGATTCGAGGAGCTCGGAACACCCGCAGAGAGAAACGGACAGGGAGAGGAGTGTTAGTGTTAGCCCCAAGACCGTTTTTGCATCTACTCCCCGGCAGGCAAGCATTGCAGGATCTATAGATCGGACGAGTCCATCCAATCGCAACAGTCTAGACGAAGGAAAGTGGAAGGAAAGCCCTACAGCAAGCGCTTCGGTGCATGCTCAAGGTGTCGCGGGTGCAACCTCGGGGATGTATCAAGCCGTTACCCCTCAGCAGTCATATCCTGCGTCAGTCGGTCATCATACCAACAGTTCCCCGTCATCAAGGATGAACTCGTCAGGTGATGTACCTGTGAACTCCTCTTCTTCTCAGGTGCCGCCACCCAAGGAAGAAGTATCCATATCATCAGCCTCGATTTCTGGCCCGCCCCCTGCGAAGAGAAAGAGAACGAGATATGCTGAACCACCAATCTACGCTCGTAAGGCGCCAGGAACCAGTGGGATAAGCCCTATGATTCCAGCTCGTCGACCCCCAGTTCCCAAGCACGCGAGACATACCCTTGACGACCTAACCTCGCGACAAAAATCTCTTCCACCAGCAGCGACTATTCCGTCTGCTGCAAGGAACCAGGTCAACGGAGCACCGCCTACTAACGGACGCATATCATCACATGGTCCACCGCCTGAACCAAGTCATGGACTTCTAGGCTCTTGGGAGCCATCGATCACCGGTCTCATTCCTCACGAAGAGATCACGAAGTTGATATGTGATTTCCTTTTCCAGCAAGTGGTAATGCGGAAGGACGTCGGTGCTGGCCCAGCCGGTGCTGCTGCAACCGGTCAAGGCGCCATTTTGGAAGTGGAGGCCAAGCTGGGACACCTGATCGACCGAAACAGTCGCGAGAGACTGCGTCTTCCGGTATTGACCGAGTGCGTTCTGAGTAAAGATGACCCTGGGGTTCGGACTTCTTTTGAAAGTTCAATGACACTGGTGAGTAGTATATCATGACCGCCTTACCTCTGATCATTGATGCTATTCACATGACTGGGGCATCTACTAATCCTCTATAGGCGCAACATCGTGCAATGAACAACTTCCTGAATGAGACCGTCAAGGCATCAATGCCGCTGGCAAACTCGAATCGGATTCCTCTGTCTTACGCTCACAAAAAGGAGCGCGACACATTTTACGAGATCAGCGCATCCGAGCTACCGCCGGTGATCCAGC
Organism: Paecilomyces fulvus; assembly: GCA_029606305.1. NCBI lineage: Eukaryota > Fungi > Ascomycota > Eurotiomycetes > Eurotiales > Thermoascaceae > Paecilomyces > Paecilomyces fulvus. The sequence goes on along the minus strand of JAPVCG010000074.1, from coordinate 503,923 downwards.
ATAACCTCCATCCTCGACATAAGCCTAAAGTACGTGTGACGAGAGACCAGCGTACGGGAGAAATATTGGCCAAGATTGTGAAATGCCGTGTTGCGGATCTGGACGTTTACAGTCCGCGGACTTGCGTGGACTGGCGCGTAAGCGTCAATCTGGAAATGAATTATGACGGCGACGTTAGTCATCTAGCTATTGCCGACGGAGGGGGCGCCAGAGGCAGAGCAGGTGGCGAACGGAACAAGGATCGCATGAGCTATAGACATCTGGCGTATCAGATAGACCTGACACAGGTCGCAACTGCAGAGGTATGTTTGCTTGATGTGGATAGTTATGGAACCTCCCGACTCCATTAGCAACTACTGACAATGAAACTAGCCCCCGACAAAGTCTGACTTCGAGCATGAACTCGAGATCGAGATATCGTCTGCAGAGGTCAGGCGGCAAGGCGACCTCGCTCTTGCTGGTGATCCCAAGAACCAGTACGAGAACTTAATCAAGGGTTTTGTGGACAACATACGCGTTCTGGCCCGGGCTGTACCTGGTCAATAACAGAAATCTTCCATCAAACGCATTGCGTATCACTTGTCCATACAAAGGTGCATTCCAGGTTTTCATTATAAGGTTTTCTTGTTTGGATATTCGCTGCTGCTTTCCATGAGGAATAAATCCTGTGCAAAAAAACGGATGGGCGAATATGGTTTTGCTTATGTACATTTTTAGCGCTTCACTTCACAGTTATGTGTTACTTTTTCCCCCTTCTTCTTCCTTATATATCAAACAATGACAACCAAGAAACCCTGAAATGGCTTTTCAGCTTTCCTTCTGGTTCACGTCATCTACCACATTCATTCTCTGGCAACTCTGTTTCTTTTCTATCTGTTCTGTGTATTATATTAATGGGACTTTTAAAACCTTTGCGTTATCCCTTCCACCTTACTGTTTATTATAAATGAATTTTTGAGGATTGACCACAAATCGCTTTCGGCCTGCTGCCTCACTCCTATCTGTAAGTGGGTCTTTAGGTTTAGTGTGGATGTGTTGTTAGAGATGGAGGGGAAGTAGATGTGGAGTATATAGATAGGTCTTCGGTCTACAAAATTCAAAAGTCACTTTGATCTGTGATGGTTTACAAAGCAGGCTTGCCATCGAGCTTCACTAATTTCAAATGAACAGAGAAATATGCATATCTCATTGTCTTCACTAGTACAACAGTACAATCTAGAGACATAACCTTGCCACAAGAAGGCAGGGAACAGAAATCCCATACGTACAAGACCCAATTGTGCCTGGAAAATGGAATAAAATAGTACATGCTTTGTTTTGAGTCGAAAAATTATTATGCAGTGCTTGGCCGGAGGAATTGAGATACGTTTGATGGTTAGTCTAAGGGCTAGGCGTGCCCTCTTCATACCGTGGTCCTCCGTCGTCGAGACCTGCACCCGGCGTAGCTGCCACAGCTGGCGTCGGAGCGTCGTATGGACGGCCGCCAAAGGCTGCCGGGGTAGGAGCGTCATACCTCTTGGATCCATATGCGCCTGGTGTAGGTGCGTTGAGGGCTCCCGGAGTTGGAGCACTGTCGGCCCAACCGCCGGGGGTGGGTGCTGAGGCACCGGGAGTAGGGGCACTGCCATATGCTCCCGGCGTGGGCGCCGAATAGTTCGCTCCCGGTGTCGGTGCATCGTAAGTGCGATCCTTACTGCTGTTGTTTCCAGATGAAGATGAGCCTCCCCATGCTGGAGTTCGTCCACCAGCGTTGCCAGCACCCCAGGCAGGCGTTCTGGATCCGGCGGCGAACGCGTCGAAGCCACTTGAGTCGGAACCGCTGGCGTAGGGGGTACGGGCTCCAGAATTCCAAGCGGGAGTACGAGAGCCAAGTCCTCCATAAGCGGTACGGCTTCCATCGTACGGGTTGGATGTGCGTGATCCATCGTTCTTCCACGCGGGAGTACGAGCGCCACTGACACCTCCCCAAGCAGGAGCTTTTTCATCGAGTCAGCCATGTATAAGAGACATCTGTAAACAAAGAAAGAAGAACTTACTTCTTGCAGAAGATGCCATACCCCAGGCAGGAGTTCGAGACGAATCACCAGCAGCCATGGGAGTGCGACCACCTTGCCAGCCATCACGGCCTAGCGGCGCTGCAGAAGCATTGTACGGTGTGCGCTGTCCTCTCCCACGGCCCATCTCGATAGACTGACCAGTGATGGGACTAAATTGGAGTTAGCATCAGTTAAAAAAGTTTTTCTAAGGAACTAAGGATCACCCACTCTTTGATAGACAACACCTCCTTCGGTATGCTGACGATCTTGTTCTTGGAGTGCAGTTCTACTCGTGCTGTATCATCGGTTGCATCTTTAACGATACCCATGAGACCCTTGTAAGGACCTTTTCGTACCATGACCGTCTTGCCGATGGTCCGATCACGGCCAAAGGATCTGGGAGGGGGCATTGAACCACCGGGAGCTCCGTTTTTCATCATCGCAGGATTCATCTTCGACAGATCTGGACCAGTAGATCGACCCCCCTTCGCGGAAACAGTGACGACGTTTGAAGTGCGCACGACGACAACACCGGAATTTTCGACCTGGGCCTTGTTGTGCAGGAAAAGAAATGATCGGTAGATATGGATGATGACTCCACTCCTCTGCTCTCCATACACCTCCCGGACAGTGTCGCCGTGTCGAATCTCAGCACCGTTGCGGTCGGTTGCAACGGCATCTCGTCGTGGAGTGATCTTGTTTGTTACTCGGGAAGGCAATACATTTCGCAGAGAACCGTCCTGGTCGAGAACACGCAGGGACTCGCGATCGACCTTGACAACGCAAGCAACAGTAGCAGCACTACACTAATTAGTATCCATAGGAAGCCGGAGAGAAATTCATCAAAACTTACTCAAGTTGCACAAGATCGTGGACATCAAACATGCCCAGTTTGCCATCAACACCAGTGTCTGCAGAGAGCCTCAAGTCCTTGCTAAAGACAGTAATCTCCTGCATGGACATGTCACTGAGCAGTGTCACAGTGTCGTCCTTGACCTGGACTACCATACCCAGCTCGTCTTGGTACCTGCTGCCGCCAATGACCTTAACATGGTCACCTTCTCTGAAGCGCTTCCGCAGAGTCTTGACAGGTGCATCAATTGTCTGGCCTTCAAGATCACCCTCTGTGACTTGCAGGGACACAATGTCTCCACGAGTAGAAACAACTCGGCCAATCACGCCTTGCTGCTCACCCTGGTACACTTCCACTGTATCGCCAGGGAGATAGGCCTCCTCAGCCGTGGTCTTCTTCAGTGTCTCTGCCAGCGAAGCGAGATCGAGGTTGGAGGTACCATCCTCAGAACCTCGAGCAAACATGGTAACCTCATCCAGTCTTGGCTTGACATCCTTCGTGATCAGATGATGCACCTTCATATCCTTGATGAGGAATCCATCCACGTAAGTCTCGCCCAGGTAGTTCCACGATTTTCCCCCCAAGCCAGAGGTAGCGGTCAGGTACTTGCTATGCTTCTTCTTGGCTTCTGCCTCACTGAACAAGCGCTGGGGAGGTCGAGAAGCCGTAGAATTGGCACCAAATCGCTTTCGCTTCGGGTCCGTCAGTGGCGCTCCAGAGTCCTCGTTCAACCCATACTCCAGACGCGGCACAAGCCGAACAGTCACATCCAGACCGTTGGTCTCGACCTCTTCAACTTGCGCCAGATCTCCCTGGTACTTGCCACGCTTAATGCGAACCCATGCGCCGGGGAGGAGCTCTTCCGATTTCTGGACTCTCAGCAAGTCAGGCATCTCCTTGACAGGAACCAGAATCATCTTCGTTCTAGGGTAGACATGGGACATTTCATCCAAGGCCTCCATGACATCCGCTTGTCTGCGGGCTTCGACGTAGATATATCCGCTCATCGCACCGCCACGTTCGAATGCGGAGATGATTCTGCAAGGCTTGCGTGAGCCGGGAGGCCGCTCCTCGATGCGCTTTTGAATAGCAAACACAACCTCTCGTTCTTTACCAGCTTTGCACCGAACACCCCAGATGCTGGGATCGTCGACACTGGGTAGGAGCAGCCTCTTGGGAACCACAACGGAATCCGTAGCAGCCATGCGGTTCCGCCCATACCGCTCCTTCAGTGCCTGGGCCTGTTTCTCCGCATCCATGCTGGCCTCGAGCTCACGTTGACGATCGAGCTGTCGATGGCGGCGGTCATCTGTCTCAGCACCAACGGGCAGCGCATCGAGATCATCCGGATGCATCTCAACGCCAAAGCCGTCGGCCATCTCATCCTCTTCTTCTTCGGCTTCATCTTCATCCTCATCGACACCGGCCTCTTCATCGATGAAAGCATGCAGACCACCCATTCTCCTTCTGCGCTTGCGCGGACGACCCTACAGGGAAAGGATCACATATTAGCTGCTGCCGCCGCCAACTTGACACATGGAAAGTACCAGACAAACTCACCGAAACAGCCTCTTCATCCTCTTCATCCTCCTCATCTTCATCCTCGTCCTCTTCTTCCTCTTCCTCCTCATCGACCGCATCAGCTTCATCCTCCGCGGCCTCCTCCTCCCCTTCCTCATCGTCATCATTCACACCTTCCTCATCGCGACCCCCCCTCGATGGCTTCTCACCTTGTTCCTCATCATCCTCGTCCCTATTTCTCCGACCGCGATCGACTCGAGATATGTTTTCCTCTTCATTTTCAGACTCGTCCGCAGGGGCTGGGTTAAAGTCGTCATCTTCCTCTTCCGATCCAAAGTCCTGGTTCAGGAAGTTGTTGGACATTTTGGCACGTGTATCGATTCAGGTATGCGGAGTTACAGGAAACCGGCGTAATAGATCAGGTATGAGATCGTAAGGACGAATAAGTATATAAAGGTGGCGCGAGAAACAGTCCCTAGTCCGATGCCGCAGCAGACGCGGAAGGAGAATGCGGAACGTCACGACCGAAGGAGCTAGGAATTAAGTCGTGCTTGTAGTCGATGCCACGGATCAAAGGCACCGGAGCTTGAACTAAACGAATAAAAGAAATTTATTCAGTCGAGTCCGGATCGAGTGAATGAAACGAACCGCCTGTGTCGAGCGCGCTCGCCGTAGGTTTCAATGCGCCGCCACAGGAACAAAAAAGGGTAGGTTCTTCTCCCTCCTGACGGTGGAGCGAAAAGTCTGAAGAGCCCCAAACCTTCACAGGACAAGACTGTTTGAGAGGAAGGAAAGGGACAAGTTGGGGTCGAGATCCGTTGTTCAGCTTTGGCTGGAGGCGTTTTAAAGTGAGATGCTTCCCCAAAAGGGCCAATAACTGCGGGAGTGGTCCGTCTGCGTGGGCGGAGTCAACGTGATGGATTTCTATGGATTTCGCATCTTGAAGTTTTCTTTGAACACTCGTAATAAACTTCATATATTTCAATAAATAGGAGAAGGAGAGTTCACTTTTCGAATAATTTTCTCTTTCAAGGAAATAACACAGCTATATAATACACAATGAAATCCTACGTCCGTATACCTCTAGACCTGGGATCTACTACAGACAGTCTCTACAGCCATCAAGAGCCATAAGGTTGAGAAGAACGAAAAAAGCGATTGGATATGCAAAGCCGAAACCAGACGAAAAGAGTAGAACGACGGGGGAATCACAGCTTCATGCCAAACATCTTGTGCACACGCAGACTCTGGCGCATGCTCAGATCCAACATGATCTCCTCACTACCACCGGGGATGGCATAGGCACGAACATCTCGGTAGAGACGCTCGATCTTGCCACCCTGGCCTCCTCGACTGTAGGAGAGACCACCGAAAATCTGACTAGCCTCGCGGGCGCAGAACTCGAAAGTAGTCGTCGACTGGGCCTTCAGACCAGCGATGGCACCACCCAGCTTGAGCATCGCCTCCGTCTCCTCCATGGTCTGGCACTGGTAGATAATGTTCTCAAGCCAGTTGTAAGAAGCCTCGATCTGGCGAGCCATGTGGGCGAGCTTCATCCGGATCACCGGGTGGTCAATGAGGCGCTTGCCGAAGGTACGGCGCTTGTGGGCATACTTGACAGACTCCTCGTAGCAAACACGAGAGAAACGGAGACACTGGATGATGATTCCAATCCGTTCATGGTTGAAGTTGGTCATGATCACTAGCGGGCTATCAGCGAGTGTCCCTCACTAAAAAAAGCATTCGGAATAAAGTAAAACGGTTTCTCACCCTTGAAGCCCTGGTTCTCCTTGCCCAACAGGTTCTCCACAGGAACCTTGACGTCCTCGAAGGTCACATAGGTGGTACCACTGCTCCAGACACCCTGGCAGTCCATCCGCCGCGTGGTAACACCACCACGCTCCCTCTCAATGAGAAGGACACTGACACCATTCATACCGGGCCCGCCGGTGCGAACAGCCGTCGTGAAGTAGTCTGCCCACACACCGTTGGTGATCCACTTCTTCTCACCGTTGACGATGTAGTGCTTTCCATCCGGGGTCAGCTTGGCCTCGCAGGTGAGGTTGGCCACATCACTGCCCGCGTCGGGCTCCGTAATGGCCAGACAGATGCGCTTGTCACCGGCCAAAATACCAGGAACGATCTTCTCAACCAGCTCCTTCTTACCGTACTTGACCAAAGGGGGACAGCCAATGCCGAAACCACCGATGAGGTTCCAGACGAAACCTCCGCTAGCAGCGCGGGAGAGCTCATCAGTCAGAAGCAGCTCGTGGAAAAGATCCCACTTCTCTGGTGGCACAGCCTTGACCCTGTTCTTGGTCAGGTGCTGGGGGTAGTGTATACCCAAGAGACCGGCCAAATAGCCTCTCTCACCCATCTGCTTGTAGATGGTATCCGGCACCTTCTTAGCCTCATCCCATTCCGTGACATAGGGCTCGATCTCCGTCTCGACCCATTGTCGGACCTCTTCACGCAGCGCAGCGTGCGTCTCGTTGAAGTAGGGAGAACGGTACTGTCATTCCCCTGTCAGAAAGGGTATCCACGTGAAGATTCACCGTCATCTTTTCACTTACACCCTGGTACCAAGAAGGATCCGCAAAGGGAACCAGATCTCCAAAAACATCCAGCGCCGGCGTTGGCTTCGCCGGCGTAGTAGCAGCGGCCGCGGCCTTCGGCTTCGGCTTCGGAGCCTCCTCCTCCTTCTTCGCCGGAGCGGGCGCTGCGGCCTTCTTTGTGTCCAGGGAACCGATCTGAAGCTTTCCCTTGTACTTCTTCAAGATACCCTCATTGTGGTACTTCCAGAACTGTTTCGAGGCGTCCTTTCCGGCGACTCGCTGGAGGACTGCAAAATGTTGTTAATACAGAACCGAAAGCTGCGCTGAGATGTAGGAATCCATACTCTTTTTTCCACCTGTACGGAGAACAAGCCGTTAGCCTAACACCCACAGTTCCTATCACGAGCCGCATGAACACGCAGAACTCACCTGGATGTTCGTCCTGGAACTTGCTCACGTCGTAGATATCCTCGTCAATGATAACCCAGAGGCTGTCTCCCTTGCTATGCGAAGCGACCTCGTCCTTAGAGAATGTCTTTGCCATGGTGTCGGTCGGGATGGAGGGGAACAGGTGTAGGAGACCACTCGTGTGACTTGGGGGGAAACAACAAGATAATCGGGTCAAGGACAATCAAAGTACGGGGTCCGGGGGGGAGGGAAATGGAGAATATATATATGGTCTCCGTAACGAACGGCGGGTTTCCAATTAAGTAGCAGATGGAACGATCAGTCTTAAACTCCGCATTCCACTAATTTTCGGGTCACCAGCAGCAATCCTGGAGATAGGAACATGGGATCACATGCTGCTCCTACAATTTTACTCCAGAGTGCGAACAATCCGTCACCACCACGTAAACCGTAAACCAACCGTGAGATTAATCTCTCTCTCTTTCCGGACTTTTTTCTACTTGATCCTCGGACAATTCATCATGTCTGACTATACGATGCTTATCATTGGCCTGCGTCATCGCTCCCGTTGCCGAACGAGGAAGTTGCCGAGGTACTTAGTTACCCCACGTGACATGGCATGTCCGATACTTGCCATGTGAAGGAGATGACGATGAAGCAGATTAATTACAACAAGGATGAACATGGACAGCCTATGTACTACTGGAAATCATCAGTGGACAGCTGTGAGATGCCCCAGAGATCGACAAGAATGGTAGAGAATTTCGGGGTAAATTGATATGCTATCCCAAATGCACTCATGAAATGCACAAAGTCAGTAGTAATACACACAGATCTCAAGCGTGTATTCCCGCTTCGTCTAGATTACACCAACAACTCTTACTCCTGCTCTCCTTCGGTCTCGTAGCCAAACTCGTCAGGGAGAGGCGCCTCCTCTCCGCTCTCGTCCTCGTCCACCGCCGTCAGGACACCCGCTGCCGCCGCAGCGCCTGCCATCCACTCTCCACCCCGCTGCGCAGCGGCCGCTCCAATGGCGGCCTGTAACCGATCCTGGAGAGTCTGAGGAGCCGTCGCTCCAATGGCGGCCTGTATCCGATCCTGGAGAGTCTCAGGAGCCGCAGCCTGCTTCACCTCCTTGCTGGCTCTCAGTTCGATGGTCTCTCGAGGCTCATCGGGTTTCTTGTCCAGCACAACAACGACCCCTCCGGTGGGCTGTCTCCAGGTTAGCCACGGGTCTCGTTCTCTGGCGACGGGCGGGATGATACATACCCTCTTCACAGGCTCATAACGTGGGTCGGGGAACGTCAGGTACTTCAACTGAGCAGGGAGGACTCGGGACATGTTCTCTAGCTCATAACCGACCTTCTCTTTCTCTACCTTCTTCTTCGTGCTGTCAGCGGCCTCCTTCTCGGCCTCCTTGCCCTCCTCCTCGGCCTTAGGGCCTTCATCCGTCTCCATTTTCTCAGGCAACTGTCCAGAGACCTTGGGGGTCGTAGGGGTTTGGTCGATATCCATGCTTTCTCGGCGCTGCTGTTTCTCACGGCGCTGAGCGCGTCGCTTGGCCTGAGCGGTCGTAGACAACACAGCAGTCTTGACCTTCTCAGGAGCCTCGTCGGTCTTGACCTGCTGTTCAGGAGGATAGTCGAACAAACTGGGTCGAGTGTTGCTGTGGAACTTGAAGACAGGAACCTCGAGCCTCTGATCCACGCCGATGACGGCGGTAGGGGTGAAGCTCAGGGAGAGGAAGTGCGTCAGAGGGAACCAGTACCAGTACTGGGTGAACACGGCAGCACCGACGATAGCAGGCATGTTCAGGTTGCCGGTCTGCGTCTGCAGGCTGATGGTGCAGTTTCGACCCCCCGCGTCGATGATGCCGAGAGCAATGGCACATCCAAACTTGGCCATAGCATCCTCGTGTCGATCCCCGATCATCTTCATCATGGTCTTGCGGACGGTACCCACCTTGGGGTTCATCGTCTCGTTTTGCTGCACCAACACCATTGCCAGAGAGATCAAAGCACCCTGACGAACAAAGTCCGTAGGGTCCTTCAGCATAGGCTGGAGTAGGTCAACGGCCTCATCCAGACCAGTTCCAGCACAAGAGATACCCAGAGCCATTGCCGCACCATATCGCACATGAGGGTTGTACGATTCTGACAGCAGCTCGACCATACGGGGCACGCTCTGGTGCTTCCTGAAGAGAATGAAACCCAAGCTCATCACGGCCACCCGCCGAACATCGTCGTTGACATCGCTAACCGCGACATGTAGCAGCTTTCGGACAGCTTTGTTGCTGCCACTACCGCAATATGCCAGAGCAATGGCCATGATACCACCGTACCGGAGGGTAGGGTCAGGGTCACCAAGAAGTCCGTTGATCAGCTCATCCGCTGCTTCCTGACGACCGTACATGATCAAAGCCATACCCATGGCCAAGCCGCGCACGATCTTCTCGTGTTGAGTATCATGCGCGTATTGGATCATGTCCTCCAAAGCCTTCATGTTACCAGTTCCAAGCATGACAAGACCCATGGCAAGACCCACGGCTTCACCGTTCAGAGCCGAATCTGTGTAGAGAACAGTCTTCAGGTCTTCATAGATTCCCTCATCTCCAGTAGCCATCCCGGCAACACCCAGACCCAAGGCTCCACCGTGCTGAACAACCTCCTCGGTAGCCTTCTTGAAGTGGTCGCGGATCAGATCTACGGCCATGCCTCCATGATTAGCGTAGATCAGCCCGAAGGCATAAAGCGAACCACCCTGGCTGTAAACAGATCCAGTGCTTCCGACACCTGCGATATGCTCCTTCGGCAGATACGGAGCAAGAAGCTTCTGTCCCTGCGTCAGGTTGCCACGGTGGATCACACCGAGCGCCGCAGTCGCCGTAAATTTGGACCAGTTGACGGCTTTACCGAGCCATTCCAAGTTATCGCGGAAGAACTTGTCGTGCGTCGTTCCAGCGTGCATGAATGCGTTCGAGAGTGTTACAGCAGTGTGGAAAATCGAGTTGCGCGCCTCAAGGCTGTCTCGAATCTTGTTGAGAATCGTGATATCGGCTTTATTACTCCGATAGAGGAATTCAAGATTCAACTGAATCGTCTTAATGCCATCGAGAATGTCACGAATAGCTTGGAAGGCTTTGCGCGCATCATCTGAGAGCTTCACCTGTCCAGCACTGCTGCCCAGGGATCTAGATTCCTGGAGCAATGGATCGGATTCCTTCGCGTTTTCTCCCTCCTCTTCCGTGCTTTGTTCCTTTCCCGATTCACCTGTCTCTGGTACGAGCTCTGCAATCTCTTGGCGTACCTTCTTGAGGAACTCTTGCGTGCTGTTATCGTAGAGGTCGAAGGAGATCTGATAGGCAACCGCAAGGGACCTGGGATCGCCCTTTTCCACGAGCTGGCGCAGAATCGCCGATGCCATCGAGTGTTCGTTCAGGTAGACCACACACTTGGCGATCGAGAAGTAGTCGGGAGATGGAATCTCGTTCAGAAGTTCGAGAATAAGCTTCAGGATTTCGTTGCGGAAAGCCCGTTCCTGGACAATGCTCATGCAGATGTCCAAAACGTATTCCATAAGCTCTTCACCTCGCCTGGAGGACTCGCCGTTGAGTTTCTTCTCATCTTCGCTAGCCCGCAGGAGCACTCGACGGAGTACATCCAAGTTTTTGGCTTCAATCGCAACTCCAACGACCTGGCGGTAGCGCTTTTGACGGAAACACTGTTCAAATAGTCTCTCGATGACTGCCTGTAGTTGGCCTTGAACACCTCTCTTCAAGACAAGAGGGGTCTCGGTCTGTTGTACGCTAGCATCATCGCCACCGGGATAGGCAGCATCCACGCCGGGCACTTCCTGTCGAGAGAGGAGGGATTTCGAAGGTAGAGCGGACTGCGAGAATGGCGTGATTGGAGAAGTAAGACTGGCAGAAGTGCTGGTGGCGCCGTTATTGGAGCTGGGAAATGAGGTGTTGAGATTTGCAGGCTGATCGCCCGTCGGAGCCTTATGAGACGCAGAAAGAGCGATAAAGGTGTCGACACATTTAGCTGGTAAAGAGATATTAGTGTTAGGGTGATCAATGATGAGGAGTGAGTATAGAAACAAATAGAATCTTGGGTACCATACCGATTATCGTCTCCTCGAACTCGCCACCATTATCCAACTTGAACAGCTTTCCTGCTCCTAGAGCAAATACCATACTCTCGTTGTACTCTTGAAGGTGGTAGTAGACCTTAGCAGCGACCAAGGCGGCGAGCTCTCGCTCCGGAAACGTCTCATCTTCGTAGAGCGCCTCTCTATAGGAATATTGTTAGCAAAGTTTCTCAATTCATACATCGACATAAAGCTCAGAGAGAGTATGATAAGAGCTAAATATAGTGATGCGAGCTAAGAATATGCCTTACATTTGCGGAATAGCATCGACGATCTCTGTCCAGAGAGTGTCCACCTCGGCATCCAGAGTCTTCAAGGCGAAGACCTTCAGCTCTGGATCCGGCTCCGAGAGGAAGCCAACCAGGCCTGCAGCTGATGACAGCCCAACCATTTCCAAGAGCCGTTCGTTGCGATGATTATTATACTATCTTGCTTATAGACAAGGGCGTCGACGAAGCGGCGATGGGGCGACTGCCGACGGCGGTAGCTTGCGTGATAGAGGCACGTCCCAGTAGCGATGGCGACGTGGAAAGGAACTGTGAGAAAACCGTAGGAAATGCGTGTGAAAGGAAAAAGTGAAGAGAAGTGGTCCGAGGGTTTGAGATGGACCTTGCTCGAGTTGTCCAGCTTCAGGCGCAAGCAGCACACGTCAACGGCGAAGCTGACGGATGGCTTCCTTGGTTCCTGCAGAAACCCCTACTTATTGTCACGTGACACCATCAAAGCTACCTTGGGAGAGGAATCGAAGCTCTCCCTACTTCCAGATGTCCTTACAGAGTGTGAGCAGATAGATAAAACAGTTTGTGAGTTAGGAATGTTATCAGATCTTACTTCACTCAGAATGCTCAAGTAGGTTAGGCTGTATAAGGAGCGAACATTGAAGTTGAACAGCTCAAGAGAGCTATGTTTAGCTCCTGTATGATGACTAATATGTTATATAATACTCCATTCCTCACGGAAACTCCCAATCACAAGCTCCAGATGCTCCTGAGCATGTGCGAGATCACATCACAAGCGACTAAACAATTGCCTGCGGTGTGACCAGTACAGCATGACCACCATAACGCTGTTCTATTAATGAGTCTTGTGACGATCGTGTAATGAATTGCTTTTTTCTGAATAGCCTTTATTGTTGTTGCTACTGAACTAGACCTGCCCAGCTATTAACGCATTCTCACCGAGTTCGCTCAAATGTCGATCCTACTCCCACGCAGAGATAGACAGTTAAAGCCGTTGCCAGTGGAAGCTTCTATTCACAGCCATGATCCCCTGCTATACATTGAACGTCAGACAAAGCATCTTGAGCGGAATCTGCAGACTCTCCTCGATGCTCAAAGCGAAGGTCTCCTTGCGGTTCTATCGGGCTCCCGTCCGAACAATGCCTTCTCCACCAACACCTCGACCCCAGATCCCTCTGTTGCTGGCAGCTCCAGAGCTCCTACCTTGCCTGTTAGACAACCCGCACAGAAGAAGATCGGACTTCGTGCCGCGAGGAAAGGGATTCTAAAGTCGATGCAGGAGCTCTTGACCCTCAAGAAGGAAGAACAGCGGATACTTACAGTCCAGTCGGATGCAAGGATCGATGCGATAAAACAAGTGGACTCCTTCATGTCGAAGCAAAAAGGCCTGGAAAGCACCATATCAACCATTCAAAGCGATCGCGACGGTCAGAGATGTCTTGAGCTCAAAGATGAAGCACGAAGGTTAGAAAATGAAATCAGTGAGCTAGAGATCAGATTGTATGAGATGAAGGCGAGACACCGGACCGTCGTCAACGAGATCTCCCAGGTCGAGAACTCTGTTGAAGCTAAACTTTCGTCCTACAAGGCGTCCTTATCGCTGCTCGAGTCGGAGGTTCGTAAATATCTTCGACATCCTCCCCTAACGCCGCTTTCGGTTGACGCACCATTTTACTCCCTGAACCCAAAGCGAAGAACGCTAGAGATGGCGAGAGAACACTGGGAATTGGAACAGAGTGAGCTTAACAGGAGAAAGGAAGGCGTCCATTCGGAAATTGATGCATTAGAAGAGGGAAGTCCAGTGTGGCAGGATGTTGTAAAGGATGTGACCGATTTTGAGAAGAGATTGAGAGAAGAGATGAGTCGTCTTCTCCAGATGCATTCCCAACTCTTGGACCCGCAGGACTCTTTGGGGGAAAGCTCTGGAGAAAGAGCCAAAGCTATCCTCAAGGATATGGAAGATACAACGAACCGTATCGAAGAGAAGCTTGACCTTGCTGAAGAGAAAGACTGGAAGTTGCTTGTCTGCTGCATTGGCGCTGAATTGGAGGCGCTTAGAGAAGGCAAAGCCATGCTGCTGGATCTGTTCAATCTGTCTTCGGACAGTTTTCGAACAGCACCTGAAGGTGAGCCGACAGAAGCGAAACAAGATGAGGATCACGAGATGCAGAAGAGTCACCATGATGATCCGCACAATGACCCTCTTGGTATGGACAATCCTGAACCCCCTGCTGATCTGTTGAGGGACACATCGCCTTCGAATGGAGCTGTTACGAGATCAGAGGATGAAGACGATGAACCGGATCCTGCGTGGCTACTGTCTGATTCTTAGGCCCCAATGAAGACTATATAATAGAACATGATATATCCATTAATGCATCGATAGATATGATATTCAGGAACCCATAACTGGAGCTAAGAACTTTACTTGGCCATCGAATGAATATATAATTTCGAGGCTCGAGTTCCATCTGGATGGGTAAGATGTAGAAACCGTCAGGATAGTAGCCTTCCCACCAATGAAATCAAGTAGCCCGCAAAACGCGACCGCCAACTGAATCCTTGACTCTACACGACCACACACGCAGCTGGCCAGGCCGAGCACATCAGCATCTCCAACCTATAACTAAAATCAAGTAATGCAATCCATTTAGTAGAACGGAGAAGGAACAGTCCCCGGCACCTCGTCCTTGCTATGGGCCTTCCGCCATCACCGACGTTCTCATTCAAGATCCCTTCCATCCACGACGGAACGCAGCTCTCATGTCGATTATATCTTCCGCGACAACTGCAGCAACCAGAGACCGCTGCAAGTTGGCGGAAAAGAGGTGCGATTGTCGCTCATCCATATGCGCCTCTTGGTGGCTGCTACGATGATCCGGTCGTGAGCATCGTGGGCGGGGAGCTCTTGGAGAGTGGATATGTCGTAGGGACGTTCAACTTTCGGTTTGGTGATCCTTTTCTTTTCTTTTCTTTTCTCATTCAGTCTAAGAGAGGACATTGGTGCTGATGCTGTGATGTGCTAGCGGAGCTGGTGATTCAGAAGGGAAAACAAGCTGGACAGCGAAACCTGAGCTGGCAGATTATGTATCCTTTTATGGCTTCATGCTCTATTTCTTAAAAGCGCTGAAGACGGGAGTGAGTCCATCGCAGAGTCAGAGGCTTGATCCGCCTCAGACCTTCTCTGTTGATGTTGGAGAGGATGAATCCAGAAAGACTACAACGTTGGATATCATCATAAGTGGCTACTCTTACGGATCAATGATCGCTTCTCATGTCCCGACCGTTGACACCGTTCTGAAGCTCTTTCAGGAGGCCCCTCAAGATTCATTTGCTGCTGCTGCTCGCTCTAGAGCGGAACAGTGCTCTGCTCACTGTAATGACTACTCCCAAACTGCGCCTCGACCGCAGACACCGGAACTGCCAAGACCGGGTTCCAGTCCAAGATCACCGCTTCCTGTTGTGCTCGGCCAGAGCCCAGCCTCACCAAAAGAAAGAACGTCCAGCCTGGAGGGTGTAAGGCGAAGTATAGACCGGGCAAAACGAAAACTCAGTCTCGGCTCGAGGTCTCAGGAACCAAAGAAGAGCACCATAGAGAAACTAGAAATTCCAACTCCCAGGATATCTTACCTTCTGGTGTCTCCCCTACTGCCTCCTATCAGTCAGTTTCTCACGATGTTCTCCAAGATCTCATTGAGTTCAAGTGTGAGCTCCGGCACGTCTGCCCAGGGTGCACCTGTCCCGTCCCCGGTGCCAGAACAGCAACTCTGCGCTCATCCGACGCTGGCCATCTACGGAGACAATGATACCTTTACCCCATCCCATAAAATTGTGAAGTGGTGTGATAATATCGCTAACATGGCTGGATCTAAATTTCAGCATAGAGAAGTCGAAGATGCTGGGCACTTTTGGCATGAGCATGGGGCTAGAACGCAAATGAAGGCCACGATCAGGACATGGCTGGATCGTCTACATCGCGATAACGAGAGTTCTGTGATACGTTGAATAGAGACAACCTATATGATATACCACTCAGCCATAATAATCACCTCATGTAGTCTTCGATCGAAAGAAGCATATTACAGCATCAAGTCATAGTCGCTTTGTAGCCTCAATGACAGCATGAATGTTTCCACAAAGCATGTGAGATATGAATGCCACTTCTAACCGGGTGGCTATCCCCTTCGACGTAAGTAACCCGTCTTCCAAGTGGCATGCAAGGATAGATTTTGTATCTGGGGATCCGGGAGTATTTTCAACGACCTCATTCCAATGTTGCTTCGAAAAGAACTGAAGTACAAGCTAGATGAATACTTCAAGTACTTGTTATTTTCACCCCAGGTCATCTGCCCAGCAGTAAGATATGCGGGGTTAAGGCACACAACAAATCGGGACGCATGGCTAGTAAATCATATGATAGAATCATCAGCCAGAGAGTTATGTAAGACCACATGCAGAAAACCATGGTTCTATCAGATATTGGGCATATCTATGTCTCATCCTGGAGAAGAGTCGTGTGGATGTGTGGTTCTTCTGGAGCTCTGTGCACCGATCAGCTGGTGACACTAAGAACGCACCATTCCATTTAGTTAAGTAGTGTCCCCCCGCGTTGGAAGGAGATGGGCTATGCTAGTTAAGTTAAGTGGCTTCTCCCCGCGGGTGATGCAAGGTTCCAGGTGCTTCTCAGCCTTCTTTCGGTTCCGGATTCACACCCGAAAAAGCCAAAAGAAGGTTACAGGCTACAGGCCCTCATGACGTTCGGCAAAATCCTGGGTTAACCCCAGCCAATTTCACTCATTGCGGATTCACAAGGACGTCAGGTGAAGATCTCAACAAAGAGCTCCTTTTTCTTTGTGTGTCTATCAGTCTCTGTAACCTCATATGCTCATTAACTCTCCAACTCTACTCCGTACACACAGTCTCATTCTTGCTTGTTTGTTTTTTCTTGATGGAATCAAACTAGCCTGAACCCTTGCTCCATATCTGGGGCCCACCATGTCACTGCTTCGTGACCCGGCTGCAATGCATTCCCAGTGTCACCGCTGGACCAAGTCTGAGCACAAGACGCAAACGCAGCCAGGATCATCACCCTCTAGCGATCCCCGCAAATCAGCTTCCAGCGCGTCCGTCTCTTCCTTTGTCCGCAATTCTCTGACATGGGCAACGGATACGCTGCAGACATACAAGGATGGACTGTCTAAAGAGGAACGCGAAAGGCGGTCCCAAGTGGAGGGTCGGAAGCAGATCCTGTACCTGAGGATGCGCAATGTGAGTGAGATTCAGCGAGCTGGGTGTGGATGTGGTAATTGTACTAACACCCTATGATTAATAGGCTGTGTCATATGCGGAATGGCGGAGCTGTGCCTGCGAGCTTGACGAACTCGAGAACAATAATGCCTGGAAGGAGAAAGTCGAGTCGGATGAATACTACCCGGAGGTCATCCAGGAACGTCTCAAACACTTGGAAGACGCGCGCATCAGTTGCGACGTGCATCGTATGATTTTCCTCGTCCGCACGGCCCTCAGTCGAGACCTGGGAGGCATGAGCAACCCCAATCTCTACAAACATACGCATATCGGAACAAAGAAGTTGATAGATCGCTACATTGACACTGCGATTGACACGATATCGACACTGGTGGATCTCGCAGGGAAGCGTCGCGACCCGGAGGAGATGAAATATGTACTCGACCAGATTATTGCTGCTCGTCAAGCTTTTGGTAGGAGTGCTTTGCTTCTCTCTGGCGGCGCGACGTTTGGCATGAACCATATTGGTGTCCTCAAGGCCCTATGGGAGGCGAAGCTGCTACCGCGCATTATCTCGGGAGCGTCCGCAGGCAGTATAGTCTGTGCTGTCTTCTGCGCGCGTACCGACGATGAAATGCCGGAGCTCATGAAAAGATTTCCATACGGAGATTTCGCGGTTTTCGAGGGCGAAGGACGGGAGGAGAATATCCTACAGAAGACAGCTAGATTCCTAAAACACGGGTCTTTCTTGGATATCAACCACCTCGCTAGAGCTATGAGGGTTTGGCTGGGAGATATAACATTCCAGGAGTCGTACAACCGGACCAGAAGAATACTCAACATATGTGTCTCCAGCGCTGGTATCTACGAGCTTCCACGGCTGTTGAACTACATTACAGCACCTAATGTGCTCATTTGGTCTGCTGTGTAGGTCTACTCACACCACTACTTGTATCAAGAAATCGTTGGCTGACAAAAACTCAGTGCTGTCTCCTGCTCTGTACCAATGGTGTTCACGCCGTTTGTTCTGATGGAAAAGGACCCCCTTACGGGAGAGGCCGTGCCATGGAATGATCTCCATCGGCAATATATCGATGGCTCCGTCGACGGAGACCTGCCCATGGCTCGTTTGTCTGAAATGTTTAACGTCAACCATTTCATCGTATCCCAAGTGAATCCTCATGTGGTGCCATTCCTTCCCCGAGACGAGGGGCCCATCAGTGATCATAGCAGACAGGCATCACCCACTTCTCATTGGTTGCAGACGGCCACAAATCTTGCAACGGAAGAAGTACTCCACCGTATGAATGTCTTGTCGGAGCTTGGAATATTTTCGAATTCCTTGACGAAAGCGAGCTCTATTTTGAGTCAAAAATATTTCGGAGATATCAACATATTTCCCGAGATACCATACGCAGATTTCTCTCTGGTTCTCAAAAACCCCACTACTGAATTTATGCTGAAGGCATGTCATAGCGGCGAGCGTGCAACGTGGCCAAAGCTGGCACGTATTCGGAATCATCTTGCGATCGAGATTGCGCTAGATCGAGCAGTTCAGGCCATGCGGGCCATGGTTGCTCTCGGTCCGTTGCAGGAGGACCTGAGGTCCCACCTTCATGTTCGTTCTGGAGAGTCTTTCGACAGCAGCACGGCACGCTTTCATCGACGGCAGAGCTCTTACAGCCATGAATCTGAAAGATCCGGATACAATCAGTCTAGCCGTCGCCCCGTGCACCAATTGCGCAAGGCGCGCAGTTTGCATTCTGTGGATCATGGCCCACCTGGCAGATTCCTAAATGGGGCGATCACGCTAGAGCAGGCTGATGAGTATTTGCCCGAAGGATATGAAGAAGAAACCAAATCACCACAGCCTAAGCTCGACATGGACGATGATTCAGACATATCCTCCTCACAGAGACCCGCTCTGCCGAGCCACAGCGCATCCTGGGCACCGTCAACACACGAGCGATCCCCTTCCCTGTCTGATGAGCAGACTCCGCTAGTATCGGCGGTCTCCTTCGACAGTTAGCATCAAGCAGTTTAGCGGGCCATCAACGCCCCGTTCTTTGGAGCGGCAGCACCTAATTCCCCCGGTCATTCATAATGACGCCTGTTCTGAGCAGCGTTCTGGAAAGGCTGCAACAATAATAATAATAACCAGAAAAAAAAAAAGCAGACGGCTCTCGATTTTTATCGGAGCTCTGCACGACATCAAGAACCAGTTTTACGACGAATACTTTCCCTACGGCCATTTCCCTGTCTTATTACCCAAAACAGCTTCCACCGCTACGGCCATGCATATTACAGACGACATGAACATATTACGGCGTGATTCCGGATTTATCTTGGTTGTCTGTACATAATCATACCTTTTCCTTCCCTTCTAACCTAGCATGCATGAGCTGATAGAAGATCTGATGACAAGGCGTTGGGTAGGAGGTTATCATGTAACTGCTGTAGATTGATATGGTGCGGTCTGTCCCTTCTAGACGGGTTCAGTTGTTGCTTAGATACCATCGATGCAGATAGGACTTAGACCTGCGAGTAATTGATATTGATAGCACCTTTTGCGAAGTTGTAGGTTCACGAGTAGTAGTCTGTCATGAAGGAGCCCAAATCGCATGAAACACAGTAATGCCCGCGAGGACACCGTAATTCCACCATTCAACGTGAACCGTCTAGGTATCCACCTGATGATACCATACTCCCTATGCATGTGCTAATTAATATTAGAACACCCTACCTACTAGGTACCAAAGCACCCTGCAGTATATTCCTAGTACAGCCTTGTACATATTTGGTAGAGAGAACCCCTCCGTACTTACCCCGCCCGCTATTCTATCTAAAGTTAGAAAACACAACTTCCCTTTCGGGGAACCGGATCGTTTCAAACCCTTGAAGTCAGCAAGACCCAGCACGGCGCTACCAGATAAACCCTACAAGAATGGTTCGTCGGATCGAACGTATCCTCATCCCCGATCGCAAAAGTTCAACTAAAGTAGGTCGGGACCAAGTTAACTGGAGATGACATGAGGTCGGGCGCTTCGAAGCACCAATGGACGCGTGAGGATCAGGCATCGCGAGCGTGGCACTACGGTTACATATCTTGTCTTGTGCTCGTGCTGTGGGATTCTTAATTAGGATCGAACTGGCGGGGACCAAGTTAACCAATTGAGATGTGGTTAATTACTCTAACCGCCAGGATCTTGGAAGTCTGGTGAACGGATATGTTGTTTCGTTTCCTGTCCCTCGAGGGATCTAGATCGACCTGCGCCAGGATGTCAGTGGCGCTGAGGATCGATCTTGATCGTCGTTAACGGTTAGGGTAGGAGACGTGGTTCGTCAGCTACGCGTACTTTATTTGATACTATGTTTGTCTCCTCTGCTGATGGTGTGTTGCATTCAGGTGGGTGTTGTTTTCGATTGATTTTGGATAGATAGATTGGAATCTTAAATATCTACTGCTTCTGATCCCACGTCGATAGGTGTTTGTTCGAAATACCGGCCTTTGGGGAAGTGGTACTGTACATATTTCTCTTCTCTTTTCTTTGGTCTTTTGAATTTTTGTCTTCTCTTGCACAGTCTGGGAACAGAACTAGCAAAGGGTTTCGGTACTTTTGCCATTCATCTCGCTGTATAGCGCTATGAACGTCAGTCCATTGTCCGGCGCCTATGCTGTCAAGGTTACTGTGTTGTCAAATTTGGACGATTAAGCGCCCACCTGTTCAGGGACCTTGAGTGATTCACTGTGTCGCGCTTCTCGAATTCTGTACTTTTGTCATTTTGACAAGTGATAAAGGCCATCGTGGTGAATTGGTTTGACTTGGTATCCATCCTCGAACGAACTTCACATTCCTACCACATCATCCTATCGGGAAATTATCTACTTTTCTACCTGTCTCAGTTGCTACGGTTCAAACATCACCGTCATGGCTAGCATCATCAATGTCTTTCGAAAAGAAGAGCCGCGGAGATCCCCTCTGCATGCAAGATGGGGAGACGTCGGCATCACCGCTCCGACAGAAGGCTCATGGAGCCAATTTGACAACCCTCACAAGGCAAGACGAGAGAGAACGGGCTACGGGCCAGGCTTTGTCCCAGACTGCAACGACGACGATGACTGCAGCCTGATCGATCCTCCCTCTTCGAAGAAGTCGGCAACGAAACGGCATCAATTCTCCATCCCGAAGTCGAGCCCTCTGTCCCGTATACGCAGCATCACAAAACGCAAAGACCAGAAGATGAACGAAAACAGTGAGCAGCACAAGACCCGGTTTTCTTATAAGCCTATTGTTCCCAACTACATGGAGAATCTATCCGTGGGATCCCATGACGCCCAGGAGACGTATTTCGAAGAGCTGGCAGTGCTACACTATGGTCCGAGATCAACAGGATTGCAGGCCACTATGCAGCATACGTCGAGACATTTCCGGCCGCGAGCGCCCTGGGATGTTGTCGAAGATGACGACGATAGGTCGATCAGTACTCGTTCGTCTTCGCCAGTCAGTCAAACACAAACACTTCCATATCGCCAACGGCCACAGCGCGAAGCTTCTGACAAGAAGAAGAAGTATCGCAAGTCTTTGGCCCCGAAGCCTGTAACGATGTCTATGGTTGCTGATAGGAAGACCTATACGGATAATGGAATCTAGTATCAAGAGGGTTGCACACTACAGAATGGGCATCTTTTTTTTTTTAGCTGTTTATCTCACATTCAAGGTCCCAGCACTTGAGCGAGATGGAAGATTCACCATCGTTGTCATTTCTTGGAGTTTGCTCTCTTGGGTTGTCAATAATGCTTCGCGATCGTTGTCAATGATTTCCTTTGAACTTGTCTTGTCCTTTTTCGCCTGTCAGCGGTGTCATTGCTCTTATAGAAATATATGATGTATCAGCTATAAATCACCAGCAATGAATGATCGCGTCGGATCTCTCGGTGCTGCTCCCGTAAAGTCTGCTTAGTACGAAGTGAACCCATCCTATTTAGTCTCTCCACCACGTCAGTTCACGGTCAAAATGAACAGGAAACCTCGTAAGGGCAGAACATATTCCTTGGCCCTGAAAACGATAACATTTAAGAGAAGCAGAGTGTCATTGGCGGGATGGCAGCGGAGAAGATCGCGAACAGACTCATCGTCCAATTTCCCGGTGCGGCTTTCTCCGGATCCATCTCACTCAGTGACGGCATACCAACGTCGAAGGCCTCTTGATCCAACAGTAACATACTCTCGATCGACCAACTTGACGCAATGGCCGGGTTACTATTATATCTTTTAGATTTCCCATCTCGCGAGCCTTTCACATTGGGAGAATTGGATATTTCTCCGTCATCTCGGGGGTCAATGAGCAAAATAATAAACACACGCCATCATGGCCACCGAGACAGTTATCCAGCTGAAATGTTCCTGCAAGGTAAGAATATATTCACGGTTTATCAAGTCTCGAATTTCTTTTTCAAAAAAAAAAGCGAAGAGTACAATGGACTGACGGCCTTTAACATCCAGCATGATCAATGGGGAAAGAAAGGAAGGGACTCTATGGTCGCGCGCTTCTGGTCGAACACCCCTCTTACAAAGGACAAATTGGATGAGTCACAGCGATATTCAGAGGTCTGTACTGCTATATTAAAAATGTAGTGAATTACTTTTTTTTAAAAGCTTACAAAAAAAACCAGATGTGGATGGGAACATATCCCTCCAATCCTAGCTACATTCTCTCGACGGGGGAATCACTGCAGGAATATTTAAAGAAGCAACCGATGCTTATAGGAAAGAATGCAGCGGACAAATGGGGTTTCGACATACCATTTCTACCAAAGGTGTGAACCATCAAATAGAATTTCTCTGCTGCTTCATCTTGCCATCTGGCATATTTGGAAGCAAGAAGATGCTAATGGATTGTATTAGATTCTCTCCATGTGTAAAGCTCTTCCGCTGCAGATTCATCCCGACAAGGCCCTTGCGGAAAAACTTCATGCTAAGGAGCCGAACAAGTTCACCGATCCCAATCACAAGCCAGAGATCGCGATCGCATTGGGCAAATTCGAGCTATTCGCCGGATTTAAGCCCTTGGCCGACATCGAGACTCTGTTCCGTTTGAAACCCCTAGAGCAGTTTGTGCCTAGCAACCAGGCAAAATTCACTGATGAGACTCTTCGAGGAATTTGTCGCAACCTCCTGATGGCCCAGGATGACGTTGTCGCGAAGACCATCGAGGAACTCAAGAAGTTGCCCGAATCGGCATTTGGCAAAGATGCTGGAATTCCGGCTATGCTAGATCGTCTCCGCGAGCAGTATACCGAGTTTGACAATGGGAACCTTGTCGCAGTGCTGTTGATGAACTACCTCGTTCTAGACGCGGGAGATGCAGTCTATATACCCGCAGACGGTATCCACGCCTATCTGTCGGGAGACATTATGGAGTGTATGGCTCGGTCTGACAACGTGCTGAACACCGGATTTTGCCCCCGTGTCGAGCGTGACAGCGTCGATCTCTTCACCCAGGCATTGACTTTCACGCCGCATGACGCTCAATCGGTGATTCTGCCATCGATCCCAAGCCCCAAGGGTGAGCGTGGAAAAACACGCGAATATTCGCCGCCGATTAGCGAGTTCAACGTGATGGTAACCAATCTGAAAGCCGGGGAGTTGGAACTCATAAAGGCTATCATGGGGCCCAGTATTCAGGTGGTCACAAAAGGTTCTGGACGATTGCTTACGAAGACCAAGAGTTTGCCCTTCAAAGAGGGTGTCGTGTACTTCATTGCGCACGATACTCCTGTCGAGATTGTGGCAGACGAAGATGTGCAACTGTATCGTGCTTACGCGGAGTAAAAAGCTGGAAGCGATGTTGCTCCAAAACGTTATGCTTAATTCGGTTTTTTTTGCAGTTAGAATGCTAAAATAGAATGCTATTGATCAAAGTCACAAATGACGGACTGTTTTCCTTCTCCGTGATGTCTACCCTGAATGTTAGAGACGCGAGTGGCACATAAACTTGAAAACTAGGATGTAGACCGGTTGAGATACAGAATCAATCATATACTACCCCACTCGCACTGATGTTATCAACAACATGAATAACGAAGCGTATATGCGGCTATAAAAGACCATTCCGAAGCATCCCACTAATGTTGGAGAGAGACGTGGCCGCCATTGCTATGGACAGAGAGTTGTTCTACGGCGCAGCGCCTGCCCTGAAAGGTTCTTGAATATTCTTTTTATCGCCTTTCTCCGGCAGGCTTTCATATCTGCGCCTCGTAACTCACAGAATCAATCCATCATGGGCTCATGCTCACCGCTAAAGATAGCCTAACTATCATCCATGAAGCTCTCAAGTAAGCCTCAGCGCGTCTTGAAACCCGTTTCACCTCTTCTTACCAGCTGTCTTTGGTTGGTATCGATTTGGGATCACCGTCGGTGGGGGACTATCATGGATTTCATTAGCAGCGCTGCATGCCAAAATAGAATTGTGTAATGGCGCTAACTCGAGCTAATTTCCCTTGCGACCAACACCTGTTAAGATAGATTCAAGCCGCGATTCTCAAACGGGAACCAACAGCATCCCACGTTCTCTTACTGGACATCAGCTGGGATCTGCTGGGAAGGATGTAGACGCCGGCGCCGGGAACGATGAGTATTCTTAGTTGTTACTGGATGACGCCGATGGTCTTCAGCCAGTCAAGTTTCCCCGTAGGATGTTATGCTGATAATTAGCGCCTTGGTACACTCTACTAGACAAGGACAATGTTGGTTGTATGCTATTTTGGTACTGAATCTAACATATGCTTTTTTTTTTCTTTTCGCAGGCTAATGTAGTACATGTGAGGCGGATTTCTGAAAATAATACTGGTCTGAAACGTCTAGTCAGGACATCGAATCTTGAAATATATCTTCTTAATAGGCAGTTTTTCCTTTCCGTGTCACAGATCATCAACTCTTACATTAGGTCCTTTTTGGGTTGTGCAAATTCACATCCATCGCGGCCGTGTGCCCTGGGAAGGAGTTGATCTCTTTTACAGAGCGAGGATTGATTTGGCTATGGTG
Organism: Paecilomyces fulvus; assembly: GCA_029606305.1. Classification (NCBI taxonomy): domain Eukaryota; kingdom Fungi; phylum Ascomycota; class Eurotiomycetes; order Eurotiales; family Thermoascaceae; genus Paecilomyces; species Paecilomyces fulvus. Next base: position 478,870 of record JAPVCG010000074.1, on the reverse strand, counting down.
TTTTTTGTTTCCGTTCTTTCATCCTTCATGCTCATCGACTCTATACCGTTCAAATTTCTGTCCTCTCCACTCCATCATTTTTTTTTTTTTAGTTCTACGAATTTGACGATACAGTAATCATGCTTTACAGCTCTCTACGACAATGCACAATTTTGATTCTGTTTCTTGCCTCGAGACAAGTGACAACACTATCGACACAAACCCTGCCGTATGGACGGAAAGCGATCTTCACGCGCGACGATAGTTTGATTTCGGGAGATAATGGTTCAAGCGAAAACCTAGAAGGAGTGTCGGGAAGCTCAGACGGTGGCATCGACGCAGCGACTCGCGATCAGATAATAATCGGAGTAGTTGTGGCAGTCGTAGCGCTTATTTCAAGTAAGAGCGACAAGCTATCTATTCGTGTGTCCCCCGTATGCTGATCTCCTCACAGTCTCAGCGGCTGGTGTGATCTTCGTCAGGAAAAAGAGACGATGGGACGCCATCGAGAGGAACCATGAGCGAGCTCTAGAGTACTATATCCCTCCTTCCTATCGATATCGCGAACACCGGGCGTCGCCGTATGATATGGAAGCAAGCTTCACACCTCCACCCGCCTACCCCGGTCTACCACCTTACGATCCCTCTACGTATCGAAATCGACATCCTACGCCGATGGGAAATTATCATAGCCATGCAGGAAGTGGGCCAGGGCGCCGTTCGAATCATAGCCCATCCTCGCATCTATCATTTACATACCAACCGGCTATTCCCCTGTCTAGCGAGTACAACTCGCATATTAGACCGGTGCATCGTCCACAGTCGCATGCCCGCGCTCCAAGCGCGTATATTGCAGATCTTCCGCGGCGTACCTCCAGCTTGAATGTCAATAGAGTAGAGAGTCGATCAGATTCCGTACCAATGACAAGCATACAGGGGCCTCGAAAACCGAAACCGGTGCTGCCTAAGCTCATCACGAACCTGTGATTGATGATTTGGCTGTGGCTGCTTTGACTATTTAACAAGGATTAGATGGGCCTCCGGCGGAGCTTCAGGCGTAGGGGCCTCGAGCTAGCCTCGTGCCTTTCCTGATTCTAGAGGCTGGAATCATCCGTCCACTACGTACTCAGGCGGCAGTCTACGGTCCTTTCAAACGCTTGAATCAGCTCGATGCGTCAGGTATCCCTGTATGCCTCATACGATTGGCGGTATCTTCTTGCGATGATCATGAAGACTACGTTGGGCGACCCCGACAACATGATAATGCGGTATCCTTAGAGGGTCTCATGTCTCAGGGCCGAGTGCCCAAGGGGAACTTATGGACGTATCATTCGTGACTCGTGATCCGTGATTTGGAATCGTGTTTATCATCTGGTTACTTCCGAAAGGTGACAATAAGCGAGCAGTGGCCTATGGAGTTTCTGGTGTTGGATCCGTTTCTTTTCTTCACTTCTCGCCGTCGAGGGTATATGTGAAGGGATGCTCGGGGTTTTTGTGTAGGATCCAGAATGATCAGGTTGGTTTCACAGTCTGTGCTTATCTTCATATAGCTGTCAAATATCTGCGGGTCCAGCCTTCAGAAGAGTTAAAACAGACTACGGAGCGAGTTCCTTCTATACTTATACTGGGAACACAAGATGAATCATCCATATTCTGACTATCTTCATCAATGGAATTCCAGCATTTGATGTTTCTTTCCACGCACCACTGAAATTAGCAAAGTATTTTCACCCAATCTTGGGAAGGACTCGTGGCCCACACAGACCCAGAGCAAAAATACGATCCGGCACATAGATGACGCCTGCCTCCACAACGATTAGTCAATCTTCCATCTCCAATAAACGATTCTCGGATAATAAAACAGTTTTGACTTGCCGAGATGCATAAACTAGCTTCTAGCTTGTTTTTTTCATTCCCTGGGCCATTTCGGGATCATACAATGTTAGTTAGATAGAAGAATACTGGCATGTTGGAGGTATTATAGTAGCAAGCATCTGAAATCAACCGAGATACTGCATGTCTTTAACAATCTTCAAAATTGCTTCTTCATGGATCATTCTCTGGAGTTATTGCCCTGTTGTATGTAGAGCCTAACATCGTATGAAATGGTCGAGCGAACGAACCATGACCGAGGCGATGTGCTTGCAAGCCACGCCGACTCTAGGTAATCAAGTAGAACTAACTACAGGTGTTATATCCAAAGTCAAACCAACCCGTACTATGAAGTTCAAGCAGGCTTGAACTCGAAGAGATGCCATGACATATCACCCTCCTGATATGATGTGCAGATGGGCTCCCGCACAGAGAAATATCGCGCGGCTGTCCATCCCTTGCAGCTTCACCTCCCTCTTTTCAGCATCGTCTCATGTTGATCCATTTCTCTATACCTGTATTCATCGATGCCGAACCTCTTCATCTCTATGGAAAAAGGAGGCTATCATCCTATTTTCTTAGTCTTAGGAGATCAATTGAAAGATGGGAGAGACAAAGTACTACATAAATTAGTTAGACTGGGGAGGTTACTCAACCTGGGCTGCAAGGGACCAAAGGTTGTATTGTAGATACAAGCGTACTTCTTACACAAATGGAACTGACTCTCTTCCAGAGAACAAGCTTATGTGGCTGTTAAGGCTGTGTTTCGGAAAAGACAACAAGATGTATAAAATCGAGAGCTCAGCCCCAAGTCATGAAGGAATCAGCATCCGCTCACTCATCCGGACTCCGAATATGTTCTGCGTATTGTTGACGACTTCGATGAGGAGGGCCCCAAATGGGATCCATAAATGCCTTGTATTGGAGTTTCTAGGGCAGAGCGTTTCCGACACCATCGATGCGCGCTTTTCTGATGGGAGGCTTCCGGAAAGCTCGAGCGGAAAATAGGACATGGAGGCAAGTCGTGCCAATCACAATTGACTCTCAGGATGATAATTCTGATCTGATTTACGATAGACCTCGACACTCGGAATCTGGCTTTTACTTTAGCTTGTATGAACGACGTTCCTGAAGAGGGAGGGGGGAAGCCAGAGATCGGGCATGTCCAGAGAAAGGATGGCATAGCTCTAGAGCCTGGTATGCCAGAGTATATTATCAGGTCTGCCTCGTATCGAAGACCTTCCTTGTCGTTGTCCAATACCATCAACATCATCGACTTTGGGGAATCGTTTTTTAGCATCCACTCCGCCCGAAACAGACTTCCTCGATTATCGTGTAGATCTTTGGAGCATGGGATGTATGGTAGGTCGAATCAACCCAAGGTGAAAGTCACTGAAGACGAAACTAAATATTTAGCCATAGCTCTTTGAACTTTTCGTCGCTCAACCTCCCTTCGATAGTTTCTTAATAACTTCCGAGATTCCTTGTCAGTCAAATGCGAGAGATGGGCGAGTGACGAACTGCCTGAGAGATGGCAAGAGTCGTGGAAAGCCATAGCTAGCAAAATTAACGTAGAAAGCTCGGGCACCACATTGCAGGAATGGCTAGAAGAGATGATGAGCGAAGGGAAGACTTGACAAGTGAGGATATAGTTAAGCTGGGGCAAATCATCGGGAGGTTGCTGCAGTTTGAGCCATCCAGTACATCAGCAAGGGAAATCTTGAGCGATCGGTAGTTCAAGAAGTAGATAAACCAAAGCTACTAAATGTATGTTATGCAACGTTCACAGAGAGGACATCGTGTATCGTCAACTTGAGACATGGAATAAGAACACAACGAGTACTCCCATCCCGTTATGCGATGCTCCATGCAAAAAGAAACCGTCGAGAACCAGGATGTTTAGGAGATCAGCCATATATGGAGCCATTCCTTTCAAATTACTCTGTAGGATCGAGGGAATAGTAGTTCGAAGATGTAACCACCGGACTTCAGACGACAATAGCTGCTGTTCCATATTCATATTATTTCTTGTCGATCGCAGCGTGAGAAGTTCAACTAGCGCATGACAGGTGTGTACTCCGTAGTAAGTACGTATTCGAGGAGTTTCATATCCTTGTCTTTTCAAGCATCGGTCTGTGCTCAGGTGGTTACCTATGGTTGATGATCTTGTTTACTGTAATACATCGTGCCCTCGATTCCCAGAACTCCTGTCCTCTGTTGTTGTTACTTTTGTTGCAGACGAAACACTTCAATACATGAAGCCCTATTTCTGCCTGACCATGTCAGTGGATACTCCTCTTGTAGGCATCAATTACGGCTCGATGCATACAAATGTGAATGGCTAGGCCCCTTGTAGAGACGATAGACTGCGGCGGCTGCTCACAGATGCCCAAAATCATGTTACGACTAACTATTTAGGATTAATTTAGCTATTGGCCCCGGCCCACAACGGCGCAAATAATGCAGTCTAGAAAATTGGGTAATGGCCGGCTGTTTTAAGTGTCCATGCTGCTGTGCCGCAAACAGCGTGGACTTAGCGAATGCCCATCTCTGCCAACCCTCCCCGGCCCTCAGCTGGCGATTAGAGGATCCATTGATTGGCCTCTATCACTTCATCGCCATCGGTCCGCGTTTGGCCAATACAACTCAGCCTCTCAGCTAGCTGTGCGGCGACATTAGATGGGCCAAACAAACCCCAGGCAGGTGTGCACAGGTCGCTTATCTCACATGGCTTAGCTCAATTGCTAACACCAAGCCTTGGACGTGGCTGCTTGAAATGCCACTTCCAGAGCCGGAGCAGTATAGCTTCCAACGTTTGCAAACGGAGCGCTATTCTGTATGGTTGAGCACGGACAAACAGCCTGTGAGTCCGTCAGATGGTCTTGCGTAGTCAACAGGCCCGGCGGAATCTAGTCACCTGGAAGTTATATTCCATTGGTCACGAATAGATGCTTGAGGATGCCAAAAAGTACTTTACCTACTGCACTTCAACAGTCATGGATATTGCTTTTTGTACTACCAAACGGCCCACCTTCGGAAGACACGGTTTCTGCCAACATCCCGGTAAAAATGCCATCTGACAGGCCTTGATATGGGAAAAGAGCAATCGATAACCTTGGTTGAGTCTGTTTCCCACAGTGAACATGTATGGATTTTCACTCAGGGTTGAAAGGCTCTTTGTCCTGAAAGAGCCATTTCGACCACTCCAGACAGGGAATTGACCCTCCTTCTGGTAATTTTGTGGTGATGACATGTAGGGGGTGTTTGATATGCAACTAACCAGTCAGCACCTGCCGGCTAGGTTTGCTGCTTCATTTAATATGGGGCGGCTCAACATGATGTTGGAGGTCCTTGATTAGGCTTTCATATAACAAGGCGCTAGACACCTAACAAGTTCCATCATCTTTAGTTAATGTTCTTTTTTTATCTGATCTTCCTCCACCTCTTGACTGTTGGCATTACTGCCAGTGCCCACAACCAACACGATAGTGTTGAATGATTTCCGTTCAGACCCTATGGTTTGGGCCTGGATATGGCATGAATGTATGCTCAGCCCCTCCTTTCTTACCTGGGTCTTGAAGTGATATAGTTTAATAGCTAATTTATCTGCCTCTCGATCACAGGTCTCTTCCTGGTCTCAATCATTCAATACATTTTTTGTGACATTCTCGCCATTCATTCGCACTTTCACCTTTTAAAATAGTCATTTTTTTGTTCGGCATTCATAATTGCAATAGTCGTTTCTTAGGTTCCACTGCTCATTCAAGAAGCTATTACAAAGGCGACATATAGCTGAGATTGCAGATAATCTGCATCACCTCCCCTAATCGCAGATGTGATTCGATATCGCATTCAACAACCGACACCCCTTGAGACTGAATGAGAACGTGTCACGATGGGCTTCATCAAGAGATTTGGAAAGAAGCATCTCTGTTCCCGCTTTCATTCTAGATTCGGGGACACTTCCATAACAGCACCCGACAATGGCTCCTGGAATCAGCGACCCGCATTAGATACGAATGGGTTTGCTGAGCTGGATGCCTTATCTTGTGCAGACGGTCATTCAATGCCAGAGTACGTCAGTAAATCAAAGAATAGCTCAGTCTCTGATCTGGTTGCCAGATTGTGCTTGCGTGATCCTGGGTTTCAAGAATCATCATCAGATCTTGGAGCCAGGCCTAGTGAACCGAACCGTGGTAGGCAAAGGTATCAGTCTCGAGGAAGAGGAGGATCTGATGACGAGCGCCCTGGAGACGAAAGACATGAGAGAGGCCCGGATGAAAGTGGCAGTTCCCGTCCTGAAACCGCAAACGGACATAGATCAAGAGGCCCACGACCCATCACACCAGCCAGACACTTCAGAGAGGAGATTCCACCATCTCAAAACCTAGGTCCGTCAGACCGGACGGCAGTCACCGAGAGGAACTCCCAGTCCGACTACTCAGCAGAAGCGACGGAATCACCACGGGGAGAACTTCCACGTCGCCCACCGCTATCGATCACATCCCGAATGCGCTCTTGGAGTCCCCCGAGCACCTCAAAAGAGCCAACGTTATCATCGAGACAAACCACAGGGTCCTCTGGTGCGACGGCGAGCTCCAATCGTACCAGCCCTACGATGTCATCGAGCTCAATGCCATCGGTGTATCCGCAAAGTCCAGAGCTTATGAAAGTTCCTTACAAACCTTCATTTCAAAAGAAGCGGAAGATAAGAGCTCCGCAGGAACTCGTTCCTTCATACGATGAACTTTATTGTTGAGCTTCTTGAACGCTGGTAGCAAGACTGATATGTTGGTTTCCACTTACTCTCATTTGCAGGGCATCAGGAATGTTCTGCTTGTTGTTTTCTGTACGATGGCTTGGACGGTGCTTAATGGGAGAAGGATTTATGGTTCTCAGGCTGGTGTTAAGGGTGTATCTTATGACGGTATTATCAGTGTTAAAGTCCCTGAACGGTGGTTCCGAGTTTGTGTTTCAAAAGGTGCCGGTCCAATGAATCGCTCGTTTCATATGTATTATTCCTTAGTGAGATCAGAGTACAAAAGATATTTGCTATTCAGGCATCGACTCATTCCCTTAAGTCCAGTATGATTTTCATACAATATGTATAGGTACCCCCGAAGAAGTATCGTCTTCAGCCATACGCTTCTTGACACATCCTGCTAGGCCTCCTAGATGTTAGAGGTTAATGGTTCATTAATGGGATCGCTTACGGCTCCTAGGTCGCTTAAGGTCCCTAGAATTAGCGTGTAGATGCCTTGCGCCAGGATATGTCATTGCGAACAAGAGTCGAGTTCCCTACAGCGTATCGAGTACACGCGATTGACTTGTGATCTATCTCATTCGACTCATTGCCGGCGTTGCCGACTACGAGATTGGGAAACGAACCATTCTGTCTTCACCAATAAGGTTGGCTTACGGCCAAGAAGCCCAGCCCGTTTTAATGCTCGCCAAACTACTAGTGTCCCGTTCGACTTTTTGCAACTTGTTCTGGATTGGACCCATCAACTTAGCACTATCAAGGCCGTTCGGAGGCGGGGCGCAAATAAAGGCACTTGTTTAGGGCCGTCTGTGCCAATGCAGTGCATATCACAGTGACAATGAAGATTCTCTACCATGATTTGTTCGTACTTTTGATCGAAAGAGAAGACTATCTAACCCTGGTCTCCCACTGGTCGAGGCAGTAGAAAAAGGTTGGAATGATACCTCATCACAACCCTTTCTCTCCGCCTCGGCCAGCGAGAGTGCGTCTCTGGGCGCCGCATGGGCCCGATGCAAGCTTTGGTGTGAATAGCTACCCCTCTTAACACCAAGATGGGGTTTATTCTTCCATTGTCCGGATGGCGTGTGCTTTAGCCATGCATAAGAGGTACCTTGTCACGTTGAGCTTGTCTCCGTGATGGTGACGATCCAGCGCTCCGCGCGTACCCATTGTTCGTCATATATTGGCCAAGGATCTTCTTGGCTAGGTGCTCTAGAATTTTGGCTATATATCATCAGTCTCTTCTCGCGCAGAATATTCGGTCGCATGCGGTAGACCGCCACACAGTCAGGCACTGTGTTCGATCTCGCGCAGTACCGTGGATAGCAGATCATCAATGTTCAGCGAACGGCTGCCCCGAGCAGCTTATCTCTTATCCTTCCTCGTGCTATGTCTTTCTTCAGTCAGTGACGGACTACGGGTCACAAACGGCTCACCATGTACGAGTAAATGTAATTGGAGCTCGACAAATACCACCATCAACGAGATTGTCTGTCTTGATCAGCAATACAACACCACTTCTGTTGGGGAAGCTTTCAAAAACTGCGTCGAATGCGAATTGAAAAGTACTTATACAGATGAGGAGTCTGGCGAGACAGATGTTTCCTGGGGTTTATGTACGTCAAACCAGAGAAACTGGAGGTAGTTACCTAAAAAGAGCGTCGTGGATGCTGACAAGGAAACTCAGACAACCTCCGTTATGCTTTCTCAACGTGTGTCTTCGGATATCCTGGTCAAGTAACCAACGTGTCGACCCCGTGTATAGTTTCATGCCAGAGTCTCGATTCAGCTATAGAACTTGACTTGACATCGCCGGACAGTATCACTTTGGACGCATTCTGTGGGGTTACATCCTTTGGGGATAATATAGTGAATCAATGCGAATTCTGTTATGGGTTAACAGATAATCAGATTCTTATGGCCAACTGTGCGTTTTCGGCCTTCTCTAGTGTCTTCTTTGTTAGATTTATAAGCTGACTTCGGGCAGTTATCGAGTCGGTACGATACGGTTGTCGTTTCGGGACGGTGTCTGGAAATGCATTTGCGATCAATCCAACCAGAATCTTTAAGGCATCTGTTCTTCCGTCAGCGACGGCAGCAATAACGACATCAACCGCATCGTCTTCTCACAAGGTCAAGAACCTTGTCCTCGTCATTGTTCTTCCTATCATCGGGTTCCTGATACTACTTTCCTTGACTTGCGCTGGCTGTTTCTGTCTCATCCGTCACCGTCGGAAGAAGGCCAAAGCTCGAGGCCAGTCACAACATCTGCACGCTCGATGGAACGACACAACGATCAGTACTCCTGGCCAACGGCGGAGCTGGAGTGAGATAGCCCCATATTCCAATATGCAGGCTTCACCCGGCTATGGTCCTGGCATCGGGTTCGCCGACTATAACGGCCAACGGCACGATGTCGGGTTCTCATCTGCCAAAGATGGAAGTCTTCAATATGCATCACCGGTCTCGCCGGTTCTTTCAGTACCTTCTCAGCTCCATCACTACGGAGCTGAGAATCCCGTATCTTCCGAAGCAACATATTTCCCTCCTCCGCAGACTCATCATCAAGGGTAGTCCATGTTTCACTGATACCATTTCTCTGTTTCCATGACTGGGCGCATAAGTCCTTCGAGGAGTACAAGCCTATAATGTCCACATTCAGTATATCACCTTAGAGTGAGGACGAAAATGTGCACCAGCACAGCCAGGAGCTGTGCTCGTCGCCTGTCCCTGTTAAGCCTCTGGGCAAAGTCAATTTTGACCTTGACAGCCCGCTGAAAGGGAAGAGGAATCATTCATCTTGCCATTCAGCCTTTTCTCATCTCCGGCGTTTATTCTTCTAATCTTTTTTTTTTATTTTCAAGTGAATATAATGATACCCGAGGGACCATTCACTCCTTCTTTTCTTCATGCCAGCGTTCTAGGTTTCCGGTTGTTCATTCTCATCCAAGCTTCTTTGTGAGTGGTATATTTCGAGGATCTATTATCTTTTAGCCCTTCCTGGACGAGTGGGTTCCAAACTTGTCAGCCTGTTGGTAGCATTAATGAATTGTAAATAGGGTCTATTGACCAGATATATAAAGACTTGGCAGCAACTGTGATTTGAGTGCATTATTTGGCTGTACATAACTCATCGCACTTCCCTGCAAGCCAACAATGCTTGTTGGTCTGGGGGAATATTTAGGTGAGAGAAGCAAAGCTATCATGATCTTCCAGAGATATCCAGGTAATTCGCCTCGAGTAAGCCCTGCAGGAGAGTTGAAAGATGCAGCGGCGAGGGAAAATTAGTCATAATGAGTCTATCTGATTCCGCCTTATTTTAGTGCTAAGCCAATACGTTTTTGATCCTGATCGCTGGATCTAGAGATCGAAGTGCCAAGGGTCCGAGACCCCATTAGGATAAATAAATAGCCAAGTCCAGGGCTTATCAATGGTTAATCTTAAAGCAGTCCACTCTAGTCTCTTCCTTCAGTGGATCTAAGGCTTCTTTGTTGTCCACGTTCTTTTTGAGCGCCAGGCACACTGAAAGTATTCTTGGCACCATCTATCTATATGCTAGATGAGACGTCTACAGGACAACTTCAACATCGACCAATTGATTCTCAACCATACCCTATCCCAGAAGGGTTGCATATTATACCTCCGCATCTCCTAGATCTCCGTCCTGACAATGAAGTCGATCACGATCTCCTTCACCCTAAGCCCGTGACAAATGAGAAGAACTGGTTCTTCTGGCATAAAGGCTACGCGAACATGTATCCCTATACGAAGCGCAATGTGCGCGCCTGGCACCGGCGCTTCTCCAAACGAGGATGGACTATCCGTGTTCTCGATCGCCAACCCTCTTCACCCTTGAACGTCGCGAGGTTCCTGGATATCTCCGATCCGGATACTTTCCCTCGTGCCTTCATCGATGGTACTATCGGCGGGGACTATGCACCGCAGCACACCTCTGACCTCGTCCGATGGCCTTTGCTGCTCAAGTACGGCGGCGTGTACGCGGATGTAGGACTGATTCAGATCGGCGACTTGGACCGTCTATGGTGTGAGACAGTGGGCAATCCCACATCTCGGTTCGAAGTCCTCTCCTACAACGCAGGCGGTGTCGAGGGCCGCAATCTATCTGATTACTTTCTTTGCTCTGGTCGGAATAATCCACTCTTTGCACGATGTCACCGGCTTTTCCTGGAGCTATGGGCTGCAGATGGTGGTAAAACCAGCACGGAGGGAATGCACAGCAGCCCGTTACTACAAGGGATTCCGTTGATGGGTGGATGGTTCACTATCGAGGAAGAGGACGGGACCGTAATCAGCGCGGAGGACTCAAGTAAGATCCTACCTGATTTTATTATCCAGGGGCAGGTCATGACGATGGTTATGGGGCTTGGTGATGAGGAGGACGATTGGGATGGACCCAAGTACGTTGCTGAGCACGTCTATGGCATTGAGTTCATGGAAGGGTCACAACTCATCAATATCTTTACGGAATGGAATGGACGAAAAGCATTCGAGCTGATGTCGCTCTCGCTTCCGAAAGAGGGTGAGGAGGAGACTGCGGAGCAGAAGCAGGCCAGAGAGATCGTGGAGACCTGTCTGCAAAAGAGTTTTGGGTTTAAACTAGCCCATGGGCTCATTCTGAGAGTCTATAAGGAGACGCTGGGGTTGTTATGGCGGGATAACGAGGGCTCCGACAATGTACCTGGGACCTATGCGCACTGGATGAGGCATGCGACTGTGTATTGGAACCAGGACAATGTGCCGCCTGCGTTGGAGTTTAACCTGATAGAACCGTTCAAGAGGGGGCCGTTATTGGGGGTAAAATAGGTAGATATTTACTGAAAATAGAAATAGACTGATTGATCCTGCTCGCTAGGGCTCTGACTGCATATTCTTGGTAGTTGCATTCTGACTGCATTCCATAATTTGTCCCGAGGCATTGCAAGTTATGCCGCAAACGCTCAACTGTTGGCTTCCGCACCCGGTGATTATTATGCATCTTGATCATGCATTTTAGTTAATTATGCTGAACCCTAGGCTAGTTAGTGGAGAAAAAGTAGCCCCTCTCCACCGTGCAGGTGAATGTCGAGAATGGAATGTCGATTTCCCCTTTTTGGGAAATCAATCTACTTGTATAGACGCAGACGTCTTCTCATGTAAACAGACATACATTATTGCGCTGTGACCCCCTAGAGCATCAGGTGTTCTCTTCAAATATGCCTCCGACAGCCAAACTATCATGCACGCGAGACGATCGGCGCCGTTAGACTTGACCCGGAGGAGTGAAAACCCCCCGACCGGTTTCATATGGTCTGTTAAGCCAACCGAGGCATTGCAGAAGCTGATACCGGAGATGTCGACTCCAAATGGTTCCTGCCTCTAATAATTTAATACTAAAAACCTCGGAGCGCAGCTTCCATGGGTCTCCTCTTTAGGTCGTCCGCGTCATTTTCTTTGTTCGCCCGTTATCTGTGTGGGGGCAATTCTAGAACGTGGCATCTCTCATGCTTCTGCCTCCCTCATAGATTGTTCTTCATTTATTAGAATCGTATAGATCAGTGGGTTTCGACAATAATCGCTCTCTACAGTAGATTGCCCACAATGGCGCAGTTACCGTCTCTTCCAGGTGAGTTCCAATCGATGGTTGGGAATGTGATATCATGGGTGGAGCTAACGGTTTGGTACATAGACATTCCACTGCAGATTGCACTCCCAGCAGCCGTGACATCCCTCGCCTACCTGAACGCCAAGCTGTCTGTTTCATATGACTGGCGTCTCGTCCGCTCTCTGATCAAGGTCACACTCAGCCTGCGTTGGGAGGAGTATCGGGATCGATTGAACCTGTTCTACGTACTCGAAAAAAATGCCCAGTCGCCAAAAACCGCCAACCATCCATTTCTCGTGTACAATGGCCGGACGTGGACGTTCCAGGAGACATATGACACGGCCTTGCGCTATGGCACATTTTTCAAAAAGACGTACGGAGTGAAACCGAGAGAGATCGTGGCGATGGACTTTATGAACTCGTCCACCTTTATCTTCGTATGGCTGGGACTATGGAGCATTGGAGCAGTACCCGCCTTCATCAACTACAATTTGACAGGAAAACCTCTCACGCACTCGGTGAAGGCGTCGACGGCACATTTGCTCCTGGTGGAGGATGAACTCCGCACAGGCTTTTCGCGTGAGCAACTGGAGGCATTCGAATCTCCTACATTTAGGGATGGCGAGGGAAGCGTCGAAGTGGTCTTCTTCACATCAGAAATCGAGTCCCAGATTCTGCAGACACAACCGGTACGGGAGGACGACAGTGCACGGAGCGGAGTGACCCCTCGGGACATGGCGATGCTGATCTACACTAGCGGAACCACTGGGCTTCCAAAGCCAGCTATTGTCAGTTGGCAGAAATGTTGGGGAGCTAGTTTGTTCGTTGGCAGTTGGCTGGGTGTCCGGAAAACAGATCGTTTCTTTACGGTAAGTCGGCTCCGTCATTCTCATTGTGGTAACTAGCGCTAACGATCTGTCAGTGTATGCCACTCTACCACTCCTCGGCTTCCATTTTGGCCTTCACAACTTGTTTAAATGCCGGGATAACATTGATCGTCGGTCGCCGCTTCTCCGCGAGGAATTTCTGGGAAGAAGTTCGTGCTAACAACGCCACCATCATCCAATATGTTGGCGAGACTCTACGCTATCTGCTTGCGGTACCGCCCGAAATCGATCCCAAAACTGGGGAGGATCTTGACAAGAAAAACAACGTCCGCATCGCTTTTGGGAATGGCCTACGTCCTGACATCTGGAACCGCGTCAAGGAGCGTTTTAACATTGAGACTATCGCCGAGTTTTATGCAGCCACCGAAGGCACGTCTGGGTCATGGAATCTCTCTTCCAATGATTTCACTGCAGGTGCCGTCGGAAGAAATGGGAAAATCGCCCAGTTGGTTCTCGGACGCGGTCTTGCTTTTGTGGAAGTCGATCATGAAACGGAGGCTCCCTGGCGCGACCCCAAGACGGGATTCTGCAAGAGAGTACCTCGAGGCGAACCCGGAGAGCTGCTTTATGCTCTTGATCCACAAGATCCTTCGCAGACATTCCAGGGATACTACAAGAATTCTAAAGCTACTGAGGGCAAAATCCTGCGCGATGTATTTACCAAAGGGGATGCCTGGTACCGCACCGGCGACACGATTCGCTGGGATAACGAAGGTCGATGGTACTTTTCAGACCGGATCGGTGACACTTTCCGCTGGAAGAGTGAAAATGTGTCCACCAGTGAGGTCGCTGAGATTCTTGGTGGACACCCTGACGTTCAGGAAGCGAATGTCTACGGAGTGGCACTTCCTCACCATGATGGACGGGCTGGCTGTGTCGCTCTGGTCCTCAAGAGTGCAGCACCAACTGTCGATGCATCCGCCGCTGTGCCTGAGCCTTCGCAAGAGACGCTCGACTCCTTAGCTTCATATGCGATAAAGAATCTTCCCAGGTTTGCTGTACCTCTGTTCCTGCGCGTCACTAGTGGCATGCAGACTACCGGAAATAACAAGCAACAGAAACATAGTCTACGGGTCGAGGGAGTTAACCCATCCCTCATCGGCCCCAAGGACCGCCTCTACTGGCTTCAAGGTCACCGATATGTACCCTTCGGGCAGAGGGAGTGGGATAGACTGAATGCAGGACAAGTTAAGCTCTAAGCGGGGGAGGCCTGTCTGATCACCTTGCAATATACCCGAGCCCTAGCAGCTTTCACCTTTTCTGACTTATGAAGATACCCTTCGAACGACCAACCCCTACTCTTCCGTCTGTGACATAGAGTTACTTGTAAGTAGTTCACAACGATATGTAAATACAATCGCAGCATTTTTACTCTCAGTCCAATATTGTAATATTCTGAATGTTTGGTATCATGTTTAATTAATGACATATCTCGAGTCCAACTGTTTCCAGTTTCGAGATGATCACAGGTTTATATTACTCCACACCCCACATACTTACTAGTTCGCTCCGCATCTTACTCTAGAGCATTCCGAACTGAGAGATCCCGGAGAACCGGCAACGTCACTTGGAAACATATCCGATCGATTAAACCTCATCATCAACGGTCTGGAAGGAGGAAATTCTACTGGTAAACGAGATCAAAGTGTTTTTTCTGTCTATCGAAATGGCTACCAAACCGCCCGCAACAGTGCGGACACTTCAGTTGATTCGCAGGCGTGACTCCAATCAGCTGCAGCTTCAATAGCTTCATCATTCCTCTCAAAATTCACATCTCTCGGTCCTCAAACTCGTACACAGACACTGGATGCGAATCAATTGCAACTACTGTCTCTTACTCTCAATCGTCCGACGCTGTATGCGGGCCTCTCTAATGCCGCGCCACCGGCTGCTGGGACTCCAATCCCCGCTGGATATCATCTGGTGTACTTTACCCCTGCGTTCCTGGAAGGGGAATTAGGTGCGGATGGTACGGACAAATCGTATAATCCCGACTCTCCGTTTACCAGGAGAATGTGGGCCGGTGGAGAAGTGCGACGGCCGCGGAAAGATGGAGGAAAGTTGAATGCTCTGCGAGTAGGCCAGGAGGTTAGAGAGACGACGAAAGTTTTGTCAGCTGAGCCGAAAGTGGTGAGGAAAACTGGTGAAGAGATGATTATTGTTGGTGTAGAGAAGACGTTGGAGAATGAGGATGGGGTAGCGGTTATTGATCGTCGGTAAGATCATTTCCCTCTGTTGGTATATTAGAGGGATCAGGATGAGTCGAGACCTGAAAAGATATCTGCAACCATATGCTTACGAAGAAGCTCTTTTACGCAGAAACTGGGTCTTCCGGAAAGCACTTCCTACAGACAGACCTATACAAAATCCACCACAACCTCGCATAGGTGTTCCCGCCTGGCAATATATTCCAGCACCTTCCTCCCCCACAGCGAAGGTACATACGCGAACACTGAAACAGACGCCTGTTACCCTGTTCCGTTTTTCCGCCCTCACTTTTAACGGGCATAAAATCCACTACTCCGTTCCTTGGGCGCGGGATGTGGAAGGACACAAAAGCATTGTTGTCCACGGACCGCTCAATCTGATTTCAATTCTCGACTTCTGGCGAGATGTACGAGGTCAAGGCGGGAAGGAAGATGAAATCTCGATTGTGCCGGAGAGTATCTCTTACCGAGCTACAAGTCCGCTATATGCAGATGAGGAGTATCGTATCTGTTTAGAAGAAGAAGAAGAAGGGAAAGAGGGCAGAGTACAGATATATGGTCCTGTCGGAGACGTCGCTATGAAGGCTGAAATAAAGGCCTTCTAAAGCTAAGATAATGCTATGATATTTGAATTCTCTCAGCACTATCTTATCAACCTCATTTTACCTGCGATTATGGCTAGCCATTGCCATATCCGGATTTCAATTTGATACTTATTCACAGCATCACGTGAATAAGAAGCCCTGGTGGTCTAGTGGTATGATTCGCGCTTAGGGTCAACCCTTTGCTTTGCTATTCTGCGCGAGGTCCCGCGTTCGATCCGCGGCTAGGGCCCTTCTTGTCTTTTTTTTTTCCGCCTTTGAATTTAGTTGGGAATTGGGAGCACTATATAGATCTCTCTCTTGCCTGCCAAGAAGGCCGTCGCAGTTCCAAACGCCATGGTGGGCGATGGAGAAGATGGTCTAGTCTACCTTTAGAATAGTGCCGGATGTAACGCTTGTAGAAATCAAGCTCTCGCAGATATGAGGCAACAGTTCATTCAGTAGATATCATGCTATATATATATATTGATGTAACATCGCAGTTCGAGTCTGCTTGTCTAGACGCTTCTTAAAACTCCTTTATGTTCGAATAGGCTGGAGAAAATGGCGGATCCAGAGGAGACTTTCAGGACAGAGCAAACCCATAACGCCGGATCAAATGAGAAAAAGAGGAGCAGAGTCCAATTCTCTTGTACGGCATGCAGACACCGCAAGTATGTTTTTATGGCCTTGCACCTCACGAATATATATATATCTCTCCCTTATCTCAACTCATCAATAGAGCTAACCATCTCTTCCAGACTGAAATGCGACCGCGTCCACCCATGCAGCAACTGCGCCAGGAGAGGGGACGCTGCTACATGCACCTACGTTGGGCGAGGACCCAAGGGAAGGAGCTCCCGCGCCTATACTAATCCTACTCATATACAGAACCGGCTACATCATCTAGAAAATCTGGTTCTTTCTTTCGCACAGAAGAGGAAGCTGGAAGGGCAGGACACGCCTCCGTTTCAGCCGGCACTCTCGCAGTCGGAGGAATCCAACGGGGCCCGTGATGCTGCTCCAAATGCAGCTTTATCGAGAGTAGTATCTGAAGAGAACCAGGACCTAGTTGACTCTCCGGGAAGGCTCGTTGTAGAAGACGTCGGCACGAGCTATATTAATGCCGCGCATTGGCGGGCAATACTTGAAGAGGTAAGTTTTACAAGAACACCATCATGGTTTGAGCATTCTCGTTCTCAGATTTCATGATATCAGATCAATGAAGTCAAGAAATACCTTCGAGAGGATGATGAAGTCCCTGAAGATAACGTTGCGGAACCCAACATCGGAGTACCAGAAGGTCCTACGCTATTGTTGGGATTGGACAATTCCATGACCTTGGAAGACCTTATAGAAGATATGCCTCCGAAACGACTCGTGGACCGTCTCGTCTCGCGAAGTTTGAATTCCAGATATCCTTCCCTGCGTAAGCACCTACTCCAACGTAAGTGCTATGATTTTTCTCACTTACGCCTGTAGTTATGATCCACTTGCCTACATTTCAGAAGGAGGTTTGTCTTTACATTTCATCTGTAATGTATGCGAGTCTCTAAGTTGACGCTCTGCAGTATGCCAGGTTCTGGCAAGACCCGCAAGCGGTATCTGTCACCTGGTTAGGTCTATTGTACGCTTGCATGGCTCTTGCTGTCGCTATGCATCACCGGAGCAGCGAACCGCTACCAGAAACCTTGGGGACCAACGGAGACATCTTGAATCTGTATAAAAAGCGTGCAGCACAATGCCTGGTGCTCTCCAATTACACGAAACCGGGACGATACAAGGTGGAAACTCTGTTGATGTACTGTTCCGCAGAGATGCTCGGGGATGGTGACCCTCATTCCAGCATCTGTTACATCATCGGGATAACCATCAAGCTAGCAATGCGTATGGGTTACCATCGTGACTCCAAACATTTCCCAAAAATCTCCGCTTATGAAGGGGAGATGAGACGACGAGTCTGGGCGTTGCTCTGTCAGGTTGATAGCCTTACTTCGTTCCAGGGTGGTCTCCCTAAGAATGTACAAAGCTGGCAATTTGACACAGAGCTTCCACATAACTTGTTGGATGAAGACTTCGATGAAGATAGCACGACATTACCGCCATCCCGCTCTGAGACGGAATATACATCCTCGTTGTATACAATCTGCAAGGCGAGGATAATGTTCGTGTTTGGCGAGATCTCCGACCTCGCCTATTCGCGCGAACATGCTTCCTACGATAAAGTCCTCGAACTTGATAAACGTCTAGAGGAAGCTTATGCATTGGTACCCCCATCTCTTCGGATCCGGGCCATGGGCGAATCTATAACAGATTCATCGGAGCTTATCATGCGGAGACACACTCTCGTATTCCTCTATAACAAAGCGCGTGTTGTCTTACACAGGAAATATCTTACAGAGAACCGCTCCAATCCACGCTACAACTACTCCCGCTGGGTTTGCATCAATGCCTCCAAAGAGATTCTCCGCCGTCAGGCGGATATTTATCACGAGGTACAGCCAGGTGGACAGCTCTACCAAGAGAGATGGTTTATCAGCTCTCTGCAAGTGCATGACTTTCAGCTTGCCGCTATGATAACATGCCTGGAATTGATTCACGATGATGCCCCACGAACAGAGACCTCTGACTCCAGCCAGGGCTTTAGTCTGACGTTTGAAGAAAAGAAGGAACTACTGCGTCTGCTTGAAATGTCCCAGGGAAGTTTCAAGCTTTGCAGCACATGGTCAAAGGATGCGCATAAAGCATATGAGACCATAAGCGTTATGCTTAAACGCGCCAGAAGAGGCCAGCCCGGAAACCAGAAGACAGATGAATCAGGCTCCATAACTACATCGTCTAACGGTCCCAGTACAGCGACAATATCAAGTACACCATCAATATCCGGTGGTAAGACTTCTCATTCCTACGATAGCGCCCAGCATCTGTGAAGTTTTTCTAATCTCCTTTATCGCTTTTCCAGGTGTGTCACTACAGCCATACGTGTCATATCACCTTGACTCCATTGATGCAACTCCTGGCTCTGGATTTTCAAGTGTGATACCAACTAGTACGACGGTAGACTCTGCAGAACCGTTAGGAGTTATTGAAAACATGCTTGATACTCCAAATAATATTGATTGGGTAAGTATTCGCCTCGCTACCGTTTTCTCCCGACAATTTCCGGATAAGCGAACATGTCAAAGTTTCTAATATTTTTTAGGGCCTCTGGGACGGTCAAATGCAGGGAATTGAACGAGAACCTATGAACTATTTCTGGGGCGATGACTCTACGACAACCAACTTTGGTTGATCTGGTTGCCTTTAAATAGCAAAATTGCAGTAGATCGCAAGATCCAATAAAGAATATAGCTCCAGAAGAACAGACCACCCATCTTTTGAGTAGAACAGTAAATTTCGCCTCCTGCCGATTTGTCCAAAAGTATACTCGGCACGTCCCGAACCAGTCCCGTTTCCCCAATATTTTGCTCCGTCGGCGCCGCTGCAATTCCGATATTGAACGCTTTACAGCACTTGCCATTGGCCCTGCACCGCAATCTATATCGCATTGATAATCCAGCCTTTGCTTCACTACGAGGTCTCTTTTACATTTCCCATATCTCGAAGCCCAGTCCCCTTCATTTGTGGCCTCTTACTGAGAACGCGACATGCAATAACCTCCGAGAAACACCGCGCAAAGAGTCAACTCTCCGCTCATTAAAATATCTCTACAGCTCGACGATAGAAACATACCTCTTATGATGAATTCCTTATCTCTTCCACACCAGCTCTTAGGGCGCAGCGCTGTCCGCATCTCATCTCGCTCGTTCTTCATCGCTCAACGAACTCCCGTTCTATCCACTCGACTACTACGACAACCATTCCTCGCACACCAACAGCTCCAAACACAACGAAGATTCTTCCAACTCCCATCTCTCTCCTCCTTCCTCCCCTCCTCATCCAACAATAACAACAGCAACAACTCCTCTTCCGACCGCAAACTCACCGCAACCCGCGTCCTCCCCTTCCCACCACCGCCTCTCTTCCGCGTCATATCCTCCGTCGAATCCTACAGCCAATTCCTCCCTTTCCTCAGCGCCTCGACCGTGACGGATCGAGATCCCACCACCGACTACCCCACCCGCGCATTCCTCACGGTCGGATACGGCCCGTTCAGCGAGACGTTCACGTCGCGCGTCGACTGCGATCGCGAGACGTGGGTCGTGGAGGCGCGCAGCGGCGCCCGGTTCGGGAAAGACGAGAATGTCCCCGGTGCGGAGGAGGGGATTTTCGAGTATTTGGATACGCGATGGCAGTTGATTCCGTTGGAGGGAGAGCAGCAGAGGACGAAGGTGCAGTTGGATATTCGGTTTAAGTTCCGGAATCAGTTTCATGCGACGATGATGAGTGCGGTGGAGGGGCAGATGGCGCAGGTGATGATTGAGGCGTTTGAGAAGAGGATACAGGAGGTGGTGGGGAAGAGGTGATGAGGGTTATGTTCACTGATCGAAGCGGGATATCTCCGTGACTTGGGACATGTGAGGAGATTGTGGCGGTTTGCATACTCATACACATATACCGGGAACATGTAGAATGTAAATTAGACTTGTTATTTTTGATACCTGTTTCTTTCATATTGCAGTCATCTGGGTCCTTTTTTGCTGAAAAAGCTAGGTTGGTTTTCCCTTTGCCCTCATTTTTCTCTATAGAAAGAGATCATTTGCTGTACATCTAGACAACACAAGGGGAGAAGCTATAAAAGAGACAAATACATGGCGTGTAGTATAGTACAGTAAACCCTCTCGACCTAATCATCTGCAAAAGTAGCCCAAATCATAGCATGCCCAGGCTGCGGTGCCGGTTGATGGGATTCCGGTTCTTCGGAGCGCCCACAGCATTATAGTTGTCGTAGACCACTTCCCAGTTGATCCTGTCCCACCAGCGCTCGAGGTACTCAGCCTTGCCGCCGATACCGTAGTCCATCATCCACACATGCTCCCAGGTGTTGACACACAAAATAGGCTGAACGTCAAGCGCGCCCGGGGCCAAGTTCTTCTGGTTCTGGGCGTGAGCTCCCATAGAGCCAGCAAACTGGTTACCTAGGGGAGCGTCCGAGTTGTGCGTGGCCATGTCGACCGGTTGCCGCCGGGAGTGCGCAGCGGGATAAGGAGAGCCGGCGTTGTATGTGCAGAAGATGTTCAAGAGACCTTCTCTTTCAAGGTTCTTCGCCAGCCAGACGAAGCCAGGGCCAAACATAGCATTAGCGGTGGCGAGGAAGTCGAGCTTCAGAGACTCTATTGACGAGCACGTGTCGGTAATATCTTTAGCGAACTTCTCAGGAATAGTGGTTTGCGTAGGAGCCTATTACGAAGTCGCATCAGACCTGGTTCTTCCGAGATTGGATATGTCCAGACTCACAAGGCAGTTGAAGAAAAAGTGGTTGTTGTGCGCCATGGAGGCGTAGTTGAACACGGACGCCATCTCCGGCCGCTTGGAGTACTTGATGAGGAGCTCGCCCGGTTTGGCATCAGCGTCGACGGTGTCTATTCCGATGGAAACATTAGAAACTTGCCCCAGTAGTCCTTGACGCTGCAGCTGTGCGGTATGTCCAGACAGGTAATCCTCCATCAACTCCGCAACCGGGGAAACTCACCCTGTGTCAACAGGTTCAGCTTCTCAACTAGGAGCGTCTGGTACTGAGTCCAAGCGAAATCGAACCCCTCCGGAGAGAGAAGCTCCGGAACTCCATTCTTCTTGAAGTACGCATCGTGTGTCAACTGTGGGACACGGTGCAGTCCTCGAGTCTGGGATTTGGGAAGGGCGGAAGTGGATTTCTAGCAACGGGTGAGCGGTGATGGTCGAGAAGAGCCATTGAATGAAGGCAGCGCTTACTGAGAGAGAAGAAACTGCACGCAGGGATCCCTGCGGCCGGAGGATTCGTCCAAACATCATGAGCAACGGTCGTGCGGCAGTCGCAACATCCCCAGATAGAAGCTGAGCTTGTCGATTTGGAGACTCAAGTTCCTCTAAGAATTTCTGCTGTTTGTCCCGTTCTGGTTTAGCGCTGCTGAGGTAACCAGCGCCGAGAGACAGCAGCCAATCATAGCCCGATAAATGAACTACAGCGGCCTCTTCTGATACAGTCGAGGATCGGTCTTTTTGCTCGTCCACTGCTCACTCTCGTCCAACCGCCCGTATTCCGGGCGCTTCCTTCGAGGCTCTCTGAGCCTGTGAGAAGAGAGCTCTCAGCCTGTGGAGATGAAGAGTCATAGCTCGTTGGAACTCCACCTGCCGTAATGGAGGCTTCAATGGCTATGCTGTTTACCACTCGGCGCTTCTGTGCAATCTATTCTGGGACTGCGGCGCCTACTTTCAGAATGATCTCTCTCAGTGGTTTATGAAAAAAGGTTGGTTCGTTGGGCATCATATACCTGGATATACCCTGGATTTAACTGTTCTCTTTGTTCAACGTTTGCGTATTGAAAGGTCTGGTCTGGCACTATCTTGTTCTTTGCTATTTAAATCTTAATAGGTTCCGTTACCTAATTATACCTTACCATTTCTTCTTCTCTTTTCAGTTACAGGAGAGTGGTTGTTCCAGGATTTCGAACGCGCTGGTATCGCTAACATGGCGAGGTCGATACTGCATCACGTCCTCGCCATATACCTGGTCTATTTTGTTTTCACCACAGTCGCCATAGCAGCTGCCGTTTCTCCAAGTGAGGTATTGGTACTGCTGCAACGAGATACTGGCTCTTGTCCCGATTCGTTTGACCGTTGTGCGAATTCGAAGCTCCCTGCGGATTTCTGCTGTCCATCATCGTCGACTTGCATAAGTTTAGACGATGCCAGCTCTGCTATCTGCTGTCCTGAGGGATCAGATTGCTCCTTGATCGAAACCATTACCTGCGATATCCAACTGCAGAATGCTACTGCTCATCCGCGAAGCTCGCTCAAAACCACCAGGCTGGGTGACAGCCTTCCTACATGTGGCAGTTCATGCTGCCCCTTTGGGTACACATGCCAGAACAATAGTACATGTGCTCTTGACAAAGACACATCTTCAACAGCAACCGCTTCGGCGGACTCATCAACATCTGCTGCCGCTACATCGTCAGCCCAGACTGCGAGTGCTTCTGCCTCTGCAACCTCAGACACCACGGATTCTGCAAATCCAACGACGACAAGTCCCGATTCATCATCTTCTTCCTGGTATGCAACTTCATTATCCGGTCTCTCAACGAGCACGCCGACCTTGACACCAGGGAGTTCATCCTTTCCCACAAAGGCTATCGTTGCGGGTTTCTTCCCAGGTCTCATTTGCGGCGTCATGATCACGCTCGTAGCGATGATCTGCTTCAAGAGACGCAACAGGCAACGTCCGCCGCCTACTTCTAAGATTCCACATATCCACCAGCGAAGTTCCGATGGAACCATCATCGGCATATCAGGTCCTATCGCAACAGGAGAAAGCTCCTTCCGGTCGGAGTTCTTGCGCCGTAATTGCCCAACACGAAACTCCGTGGGGGGACGGTCGATACTGCACCGTTCCAGGTCTCGAGTCAAGAGTCTCTTCGCAACTGGCTCTCCCAAGGCAAACGTACATACCACGGACAGGTCTGCTCCTCCACTGCCGGTAACACCACCTCGGCAAATCATTCCACAACGCCCGCCTACAACGGAGAGCATTAAGGTGTTTTCACCAGAAGCGTTTGCTTCTTCGGACCTCCTGAATCCAGGCCCATTTCTCGCAGGAAGGCCCAATACTACATTTACCGAGATGATCGATAATGTCGGTTTCAAGAACAGTGATGGAAGTCCGTACTACCGTCTCACGGAGACCCCGAAGCCTCCGTCTCAGACCCAGAGTCCACCAAGAAAGCTTGCTTGAAAACGGTAGCACATGTCCGCTCTGGTCGGGAGTGTAGGTGTACTCCTCTCTGTCGCAAGCTCTTTTTATTTATTCTAGAAAGGTCATTGTACATAGAAAGCCTTCGTTTTAATAATGTTCAGGGGCAGAGATAGCCGTCTTAATGCCGGTGAGATAGTTTATTCTAATATCATGGAAATTAAAGTATATATATACGTTCAAAGTCTCAAATCGGAGACAAAAATGTGAGCTGAACTAGCATATAGGATTGGATCCTTTGGATTGCCTAAATGAGTAATTGCGAGTAACGAGTTAAATTTTTTTTAATATTACCTATTCGTACTCGGTCGCTGCGTGGGCTATATTGACATGTTGCTCTGTGCTTCCGAAGTCATGGCTCGAAGCGGGTAAGCTAACTGGCTACTACCTTAAGGGGAGACACTGTATAGCTCCGCGCTGAAGCCACTTCTTCAATTTCCGACAACAGACGCCCACAGCCGGCACAGTTGTGCCTCCTCGACACTTCCCAAGGTCATGCTAGCATTCTCTTTCTGAGAGGGAATGCTTTACCATGCCAGATAAAGATGGAGGCGTAGCGTCCTCAACCGCTTCCCAAGGGCCCGTCAGTGACACTCCGAACGACTCTCCAACCATGACCGTGAAAAGCGTCAGCGCCCCTTCTCCAGAGAAACCGGAGGCAGTCCGGACACGGTCGCGAGTGATTTTTGCTTTCTGGGCCGTCATTATTTTCCTCGGTATACCGATATGGTGGAAGACAACTTCCATTTACCGGGCGAGGATACCGGTCGATGAGATGATTGCGTGGGCGGATGGCAAGGTATACATTGGTCCCTTTTTTTTTTTGGTGGTAGTGTTGGATGATTCTAACAAGAACTGCGTGTAGATCTGTCGACCGGTGTTCCCCCTGGAGATAGTAATTCAGACTCCTTCGATGCAAGCTTCAGACGCTCAGCACCTCGTCCGGACGACGCAACACGCCCTTGACGATCTCAACGAGTTCTCCGCGCACCATCTTCGTCTCAAGCTGGCGGATGCTCTACCACAAGGCAATAACTCCGCAACCTCTGGCACGGCAGGTTCTGAAGAGGATGACACTGAACAGAAGGCAGATGTTGTATTGACGGTGAAGTTACTGCCTCAAGATAACCTGGCCGCCCCAACTTCAGAACTGCATTCATACTCGACCCAGCTTGATATCTTTTACCCACCGAACCAGGTCCCTCCACCTTCGTCATCGAATTCCCCTCTCTCTACATTCATTGCGGATGAACTGCAGAATCTCTTTAGTGAGGAGCAAGCTACAATCACACATATACTCTCCCAGGGCAATGGCGCTGGTTCTGGTCTACAGCAATCCACGAATGCACAGCAACCGGCCAGAAGCACTTTCTCCCCGCAGCTGATGGAAAGCATCAGCAGACGGCTGACAAGGTCGTTGAAATATGCGGAGACTTATCACTTGACATTCTCGCTGTTTACTCCTGGTTATGACCCCTCGTCCTGGGATGTCGAGGCGGCCATTCAAGAATACTTGACACCTCTACTGGATTCTCTCTCCCCCATCAGCAACTTCTCCGTGGATACCCAGGTGCAATTGTATGCATCTTTCTCGCCGACAGCTCCGCTTCCAGAATACGACGAGTCGCAGGGAGCATGGACGCTGAAGAAGGAGGATTTGAGTGCGTTCATCAACGCAGCCGAATGGCCGCTTAGCCCTAGCATTGGCGCTGGACCTACAATTGACTTTGTCCTATATGTCCCGGCCCCTTCGCAATCTCCCTTGGTTGTGAAGGAGAGCGGCGCTACAAGCTGGTTGATTCCACAATGGGGCGGCGTCGCTATTCTTAATCCTCCTCTAACGCCGGAGAATCCTTATAACCCGCACCACCTCTCCAAGGAGTCACTTGAATCCGCCTTCCTTACCTTTTCCCATCAGCTCCTCACTTTACTGGGAACACCATCCACCCCGCCTTCTCTACCATTCCGGCTTCAGACTCTCATCCGCATTCGTGCCGCTACCCTTCTGCTGTCTGCGTCATCCACGATGGGATCTCTCGCCCGCCTCACTCAATCCCTCCCATCAATCCCAATCCCAGCCCCAGTAGCCACGTCTATCTCAACCACTCTGTCCCATCTCGCAGCAACATGCACTCATCTGAAGGAGGGCCGCTTCTCCGCAGCGTTGGCGACAGCCCGCGTGGCCGAGAAGGAAGCGGAGAGGAGCTTCTTCGAGAAGAGTATGGTCGGCCAGGTTTATTTCCCGGATGAGCACAAGATCGCCGTGTACCTTCCTCTGCTCGGTCCGATTGGCGTCCCGCTTGTGATCAGCTTGATCAAGGAGCTGAAGAGGATCGTGGCTGATTGGAAGGCGAGGAAGACCCTGCGGTCATGAAGTTCTAAGTAGTTGTATTATAAGAATAGAATCCTGCATTTTACTTCGTTATTCTCCCGCCGTAATAACTTACGCAGCTGACCTAGGAAGAGTCCATAAATAATTCCATGGAAACCATTTGATATTAATATCTACACGTGAAAAGCCTAGGTATCTTTTTGACCTTGAAAACGCCTTCAGTAGACCCGAAAATCATGACAGATACACCCCCAATGCTCGAACAAGTTAATATTCCTTCTCGAAAATCTTCTGGATTGGCTTCGCGGCCTAGATAGCGCAGTCGTTAGCATATCCCTCGAAGAGGAGAAAAGGAGAGTCGGTTTTTCGAGAAACTCACATCTATGAATCTCTCCAGATCCTGATCCAGATTAGCCAGGTCATCCTTTCGCTTCTTGTTCTCTGCGATGAGGGCCTGTTTCCGCTTCAGAAGCTCCTGCCGCGCCTGTTCGAGCTTCTCCCGCTCCGCATGTTCATGGTTGATGCGTGCGATCATCAGTTCATGAGGATCGGAGTCCTTGTGCTCGGGGTGGAGAGCTAGGAATTCTTCGACAGGGATCAATGGTAGGGAGAGATATTTGTGGCTGTTGTTTTTTGGTGGAGTAGTTAGTTACAAGAAGACTAGACAGAATGATCGCGGATCAACGCACTCGTAAGATTCACAAGCCGTAATCTCGTTCGTCAGATGGCTCTGCTCGTAATAGAGATTCTGCAGTTGGAGATGCAGTCGGTCGATTTCCTGACGAGCCTCCGCGGTCGCCTGTTTCGTCTGCCGGACTCCGAAGATAGCATCGCGATTCAACCCGCGGAGCTGGGCGAGTCGCGAGTAGACTAGCTTCTGCTGTTTCGAGACCTCCAAGATCGCATCTTCAGAGGGTGGTGAGGAGGAGGTTGGTTGTAGTAGATCCAAGAGCTTCTGGCATTGCGCTAGAGTATCTGCACTGGTGCGCAATACTGGCAGCAGGGCAGGGTCCGTGACGATATCTGTAACAGTCATGGTAGAACAGACGAATGGAGTAAGTTGGGACGCGGAGGCAGGGCCAATAGAGTAAGTAGTAGATTAATTAGATCTGCAGTTCGACCTGGGAGGTTTTTTATCTGGTTGAAGGTTCTTGATAGCGGTCGGGTTGGCCTCGTGGCAGACACGCGGTCGCTGATAAGTCGAAAGGAAGAATGTTGAGTTGCTGCAACTGATATGCTTGCCTGGACCATTGGAAACAACTGATCGAAGCACACAGTTGTCTTAGTTCAATAGTAACAGCACAAGTGTTGGGGCAAACTTCGCTGTTTTTCCTGTCTCGGCGCTTTCTCCCCTTGGCGGTCCCCGCTCACACTCTTTTGTACTCTCCCCCCTCCTGCTTAGTTATAGTTATCTATTCCTAGTTTCTTATTCACTCCTTTATCCACCGTTGGTGATCTCTGACCTTTGGCATACCTTTCATTTTCTCCTTTTTTCTTTGTCTTTCTAATCTATCCTGCGCACCCTGCTGACACTCGTTGGCATACTCTTTATCAGATACGGAAACTGTCCGCAAAGCTCCGAACAGACAAAGCAATTTCCCGCCGAAGATCGGAGAGAGTTTCTACCCCTAAACAAGGACAGGAGAGCATGCTTTTGGTTTTCTGAGATTCACCGGTCGTCAATTGAGAGTCACCATGTCTTGCACGGCGCCTTCCATGACCGTCGAGTCCATACGACTCGACGGTGAGTCGACCTCCTGCTCGACTCCCACGGAAGAAACCTCCCTGTTGCGGGACCGGAGGAGGAGAAGACATTCATTCCATTCTGCAAGAAGACGATCCCTGGAATACGATGCGGATGCCATATTCTTAAAGGTAGGAGGGGATAGCTGCCATCTCCGTTTTCGTTCCGGTTCTGACGGTGTGCTTTTGTAGGTCGAGCTCTTTCTTGCGGAGTTGGAGAGACGAATGCGGTGGTTGGAGGAATATAGGAAGTCCCATATCGATCAGATCGATGCGAGTTTGAGGAGAGGTTATGCTGCTCTGGAAGCGGTGAGGGATTCTTGCTCCTATGCCTCTGGTGAGTTGATGGGTGGTGGTAAGCGCCGGGCAAGGATCCTCGTGGAGACCTTGGAGGACCGGTATAATGAGGCTCTGGCAACGAAGGAGACGCTGGAGCAGAAAGCCCAGGCGGGCATACGCTTGATGGAATCCTTTCTGAGTGATCTAGAATCCCGTGCAAATGCAGTCCGTGGTCGGGGTATCTCGGGTGCAATCGACGATGGCTGGAAGGCAGTCGACTCGGGTTTGACACATGCGAGGGAAGTCGTCGACGAAGGAATGGAACGGGCCCGACGTGCGAGGGAGTCTATGCGCGAGAGCATCGACCGTGCAATCGAGCTGGCTCGGGAGAAGCGTTTGATACACTACTCGGATCTTCCGCATCCCTGGCGCGTCAATCCTCATATCCTTCAGGGTTACCGGTTTACTACATCCAAGGTCGAATGTGTTGCCTCCATGTTCACCTTTTCAAACGAACTGGTGAACATCTGGTCTCATTTGATCGGTCTGTTCATCGTCTTGGCGATTGCTTTCTATTTCTACCCGCTCAACCCCAACTTCACACTCAGCACCAGAACTGATGTGGTCATCGCTGCGGTCTTCTTCTTCGCGGCCTGCAAGTGCCTGGTCTGCAGCACCATGTGGCACACCATGAACAGCATCGCGTCACAGACATTGATGGAGCGATTTGCTTGCGTTGACTACACTGGGATTTCCCTCTTGGTTGCCGCCTCCATTGTCACCACAGAATATACGGCTTTCTACTGTGAACCCACCTCTCGGTGGACCTATATTCTCTTGACCTCTGCTTTCGGTATCGGGGGCGTCATCCTCCCATGGAACCCTACCTTCAACCGTTCTGACATGAACTGGGCTCGCGTGGCTTTTTATGTCACCCTCGCCTGCACCGGCTTTGCTCCCTTGGCACAGCTAAGCTACACTCGTGGTTTCGACTGGTCCATATACTTCTATGCGCCGCTGATGAAGAGTCTGCTCGTCTACTTGGCAGGCGCAGTGGTTTATGCTTCTCAGATCCCTGAGAGGTGGCGCCCGGGACTCTTCGACTATTGCGGTGGTAGCCACAACATCTGGCATATTGCCGTGCTTGGAGGGATCTTGTTCCATTACCATGCTATGCAGGAACTCTTTGCTGGAGCGTTTTTAAGAGCTCAGGAAGAGTGTCCATTCTTGAATGCTTGAAGCTCCGGGCCTTTTCTGAGGATGAGATCTCATTGCTCCCTGGCCCTGGGTCTAACCTCGGGAGTATCATGTCCCGATTCAGGTCGAGGTGGCCCCTCTCAAGAAGATAATGTAATGGGACCAGCTACACCCAGCTGGGTGTTGGGGTCGTCTCTATTCTGAATCGTCCTCCGTGAAATGGGATCCACGGCGTCACTTCAATGAGTTAGATTCTAGAGTTGTGTGTTGTCCGCGTCTCATTGATCATCTGAATGTCTGTTGGATGTTCAGAATCTACGCCGCACCTTTGCGGATCTTGCCGTCATTAGAGACGGCCAGGCAACGCTATGCATATAGATATTTAGCTTCAATCATCTGTATATATTGGTAATTTGGAATTTATGGTTCTAGATGACTATTTCAGCGTTCTTCAGCCTTATTCCCACAAGATTGTGCAGTAAAGTAATGCATCTTTCATTGGTACGCCTCAGTTTCTTGTAACCATGCAGAGTTCTGAAGCTCTATTGTTCTAATCTAGCATCTATGTTCGGGTATATATATGTGCAATCAGATTTTCTGATAAGCAATATCATGTCGATGGTGGCATTTCAGGCGTACGTATCTTTCAGTCGGGTGTGGTGATAGCTCGAATGGCCTCTTCGTTGAGTACGCGGGACCTGGGCCTGCGGCAAGAGCACATGCGTTCTGTCTGTGTCTTCTATTAACCCAGGAGTTGTCTGTCAGAGGTACGCGACATATTGCTGGGACTCTCTCCGCGGCGATAGGTTCGCGTGGCTCCTAGACTAGGGGGCAGCCTTGATCTAGGTGGAATCTCATGCTCGTTTCGACTCCAGACTCCCACTCATTGAGTGATGGTTCTAGTCCTCGGCACATTTCACTCATGATTTTTCCTCTGCTTCAGAGGATGCATCGGTGGCGGGGAGGGCGCGCTTTCTGAAATATCCCTGCATCCAGCAGCGGTACATCTTTAGTCTTCGCTTCCGGTTGACTAGCAATCTCCGGTCGACACCCAGGTTGAGAATTTGAAATACGCCATTATACTCCTTCTTGACTGCTGCGCCGTCTGGATTGGATTCTTTTTCATCGTTGTCGATTTGGATGCCTTTCTCTGGCGTCCACTTCCCCCACATGTCCGCCAGTTCCTGCATGTCGAAGAAGTATACTCTCGTTCCATCACCACGGACGTAGAAATTCTCCGCCATGTACCGCCCCTTCTTGAAGCGCACCTGCGCTAGGTCACCGCGGCCGTAGTCACGGAAAAGGACTTCTCCTCCAGGCTTCAGAACTCGGTAGATGTTATGCAGCGCTTGGTTCCACTGGTCTGGGGCCAGTGCGGAGAAGATGAAAATGAGGACCACAAGATCCACTGATCCTTCCGTCAAGCCTGGCGGTAGCGAGCCCTCTCCTTCTGCAGTAACGTCCCAGACGTCCGCGGTCATATTCTTCGGGTTGTAATGTTCACTCTCTCGCATCACCTGGACAGCCGTACTGGAGAAATCACAGGCATGTATCATCAACTCCTCATTCTCATTGTTCAGCAGCAAAGGAAACGCTGTATTGCCTGCTCCTGCGCCAACCTCCAGCACGACCTTCCTCCCCGCATCCTTGCGCGTCACGTCCGCAAGCACGGGAAACTCCTGGCGCAACCACTTGCGGTTCTTGAAGAAGTTGGCCTGGTTGTTTTTGTAGAACAGATTCCACCACTTGGCTGGGTCGCCGTTGAATCGCTGCTGGTCGAATTCCGACACGGGTGCTTCCCGTTGTTTGGCGATCTGCAGCTCTGCATACGCGCGGTAATCCTCATCGGTCTCAACGTGGTCCCAGGCGTTGAATTCCCAGACGTCATCTCCCTCCTCGAAGTAACGTGAGCCAAATTGGAAAGGGTCAGTGCGTTTGAGATTGCTGTTCGGATCGTGGGAGCGGTGCGGGGGAACCTGGGGCGGCTGGACAAGTTGTGCGACCGTGACAATGTCCAAGTCGGCCTGATCCAGCAGAGAAGGAGCCATAGTTAACGGAATATGGCCCGGTCTCTCGAAACCAACAAGCGAGAGGAGAGAGAGAGCGTGGTGGGAGAACGACAGAGACAGGAGTTCGTGGCGGGGGAAGAGAAAAAGGCACTATCAGGATTCGATAAAAAAAGGTAATTTAAGTTTTCGGTAAGTTACAGGGCGATACGCTAACAGGCATATAAATAATACACTATCGGGTAAGTTTCGCGTATTACAGAAACGGGGCATCTTATCGCCGTTGAGGTCCGGGGAGAGACAGATTGACCAATGAGAAAATGGGATGAATGAGGATGCCTAAGGAAACCCTGAAGTCTCCCGATCCATCTCTCCCTTCAAGTCTTTCTTTTCCACCTTTCATCCTTCATTTCTTCATGTCTCTCTCTTTCACTCGTTCCACTCCATCTTCTTCTCTCGTACGGTCGTTACTCTCCGGTTGCTCTTATTCGTCGGCTAGATAATGAGAGATTCGATGCGGACATGGTCTCTGTGAGCCTATCTGCTGCAATCTAGTACTACTTTCGCTGTTACTCCTCCCTTGGATCTATCCGTGCTCAGCTGAAACGGGAGCCGCCCGTCACCACTTACACCCAATAATTGCATCCTCTAGATGAACGGCAGGCGATCTCCAAGATATTCATATTTCGCTACTAGCGACTGATTTATCTCTTGAACAAGAGATAATCGTCCTCCATGTCGTTCTTAAACGCCTGGTGCGGCTGCTTTACCTGCCATGGTCCCGGCCGTTTATCGAAGTCTTCCGCCCGCGTCCGGTCCGATCATACTACCGAATCCATTCCAAGGCACTATGAGTCAGATGCTGCAGCTCATGGTGGTCCTGCCGACGAGATGAATATTGATGACG
This sequence comes from Paecilomyces fulvus, assembly GCA_029606305.1. Classification (NCBI taxonomy): domain Eukaryota; kingdom Fungi; phylum Ascomycota; class Eurotiomycetes; order Eurotiales; family Thermoascaceae; genus Paecilomyces; species Paecilomyces fulvus. The sequence continues at coordinate 446,628 of JAPVCG010000074.1, read as the reverse complement.
GATATAGCACGGTCGCTCCGCTGCCACGTTATACCCCACGCCCCGTGAGCCTTCAGGAGAAGACCCTGCAATTACATATGCGCGATCCGCCTATCTCGTCAGATTCCCGACCAATGGACGAGAAGAATCCTCGAGACTTTGAGGAACCACACTCTCCTACGGCATCCGAGGCTGGCTCTGATGTTTCCTCTACCATCTCGATGCCTAGCAGCTACGGCAATACTTCTACAGCCACGCGGGAGACCCCTCCTCCGCCTTACTCCGCCCTTCCTTCACCTACGCCTTCGCGGTCTATGTCCTTCTCCATGCAAGACACGGGTGCATTCCAGTTCTCTCTGTACCCCAGGGATGAACCCCCGCTCTCACCACCCCCAATGATCCATATTCCACAGCCCCAGCCCGTGTTTCGTCGGCCGGAGTTTCTCCATCGTGGCGCATTGAACATGCATCCTGGCAATGAGGACGTACGCAGCCATGCGCGAACGCTTTCATGGGAAAGCCGATGAAACATGCATCAATTTTTCAAAATTCTTGTTCTCGACTTTCGGCGTCGGTTTGAATATATGATTTACGAATTAGGTCGATTGTACCTGGAGTTTTCGGCCTCATACCTCATACTCAGTTTCTGAAGCATAACATCTCCATATGCATTTGAATACGGGAACACATAAGCCCCTGATGAGGGCTCTTTGAGGCTATTGGGGATTAAACAGCGGCCTACTATGCTGTGCATAGACGGCGCGACCCAAAGGTCGAATGCTGAACTCTATTTGTTACAGGATGTGACGAGCGTACGCCGACTTTTTATACCGTCGGGTAAGCACCACTACCTGTTGCGGCTCTTTCTCCCGCTCCCCGCATCTTTTTTTTTGGCTCCATATATCGGGCTGCGCCTGTCTTTGTGGTCATTCTCTTGAGATGTTCCTTATTTTGGCGCCTTATTTCTCATTCGATTTCTCTTCCTATAGAGGATCTTCGTCACGAATCCCCCCTAATTCAGGGAATTCTGTACACCAGCAGGCTGTGATTCTGGGACACTGGTTGGCGGCCAATTGACAGGTCGGACTGTATGGATTCCATCCAGTCCGCACATGATCCAAGCCATCCGGGCCCTTTCTCGGCCTGCTCTATGTGATTTATAATAAACGTTTACTGCAAGTATACCCATTACTATGTGCGTTCATGTTACTAGATGGAGCGCTTGTTTCTGCAGTTCTATTGATAACTCTGTGAAATGCTCTCCATCTCAGCATATGTTTATATTGTGTTAAATAATCAATATATTGAAGCATCAGTTCTTCCTATCAACTCGTAGAACCTCTAATTCCTGCACGGTCTAATTACTTTGGCGGCGGGCACAGACCTCCTTTGACTCGTGTTTCATAACTACAATTGAGATGGTGTAACTACTTCATGTTGGCACTTTAGGACCCGTAATAGACCTTTCTTTTAACTTGGAGATATTTTTCTTCATTCGCTTTATTATTTTATACTATACTATGTTATGTTATGTTATATAATCACTTCTATTTCTTGTTAGGTGTTCATACGAGAGGGTTTCTTTTATACTTTTGGCTCCTTTCTTTTTTTTTCTTTTCAGGGCCGCATCCGGAGAGGGATCTCAATGCTTCTTGATCAAAGTGAGCTCATCACCGAGTCCACTTCCATCACCCTTGACGAACTGCCAAGTCGCCGTGTGGGCGTTGTGGAAGGTAAACTTGCTGAATCCGTAATCTTCCTGGTTCAGCACGGCGGTGATATTGAGGATGTTCTGGCCGGCGTCCAACACGCTGTGACTCTCGAGGTTGCCGGCCATGCCGTTGATGATGTGAGTTAGCGACTTGCCGGTTCCGCTGTAGTAGGTGTTCTGGTTGATGATGCTCTCGGTGTCGATGGTGCCGTTGGCGCCCAGGGGCAGGAGACGCTCGTACCAGTGGATATGGCCGGAGAGGTAGGCGTCGACGTTGTACTTGAGCAGGAGGGCTTCGAAGGCGTTGCGGACGTTGCTTTGGTAAGAGGAGGTCTGGGTGGAGTACATGGGGCGGTGGCTCATGGCGATGACCCAGGGTGTCTTGTTACGGTCGATGGAGGCGAGGTCCTTTGCGAGCCACTGGTACTGTTGGTAAGCCTTGGTGTTCTTGAGTCGGTGATGGAGGTCTGGTTCTCTGTGGGTAGAACATCCTTGCCGTTGACGTCGCGAATGAAAGGCCATTCGGGGGAGTAGGCGAAGTCCATCTCGCCGTCAAGGGCGATGAAGTGCGCGAGACCATAGTCGAAGGAGTACCAGAAGTTGCCGACACCGCCGGTCTCAGCACCAGGCATGCGGAAACGGTTGATGTAGGCGGTGAAGTTTCTGTGTCCATGCGTCAGTTGACTGTTGAGAAGGAAAGGAAAGGAAAGGAAAGTAAAGGGTCTTATACGATACCTTTGAGAAGGCGGGCAGCTGTAATAGGAGAGGGTCGACTTTGACGCCGTCGAGTTCGCCTTGTCCTCATCCAGATACGCAGACAATTCGTTAACGGGCTGCTTGCCAAGGCTTGGCACTAGACCCAATATAGAAGGAAGCTTCTCACCTTAATACCATATATCATGTGCTCTCTATTTGATAATGATCTCATTAATACTATAGAAAACCTTCAATCTGCACAAGTTGTGATGGCCCAATCAATGAAGAAATGATAGTCTTATTGGTGGCACTATGAAAGAATCAAAAGCTGAAGAAGGAAGAAGGAGCAAGCAAGCTTGTGGGCAAGCCCTACACCCTAGCTCCAGTCCAACTACGTACATGATGACGTCATCTGGCAACCAGCGCCGTGACACAAGTGCCATAGCACGGTAAGATGTTGATATTGCAAAGGATCTGGCATTAAATTCAACATTATGATAAGAATATCTCTTTTCACTGCTCCTCAATATAGTACGTTGGAGATAATTGGAAAACTTAAGCTTTCTAAATGGGGGCTGTGGTTGCATCATGGATTTAAAGGCTGCCTTGTGAAGATATGGTTTGCATCAAAGACAATCTTGTACTTAATCTCTGCTTAATGCTCTGATTTTCGCTGGTGAGCCATCTTATCACAGACTTTAATCTCTAGAAAAATAAGCAGTTTTCTCACTAACATCCTAATAAAAGTGATAGCCATGCCTCCTAATCGCTCAGCTTCCCGCAATGTGTTCATCTACTTCTCGCATCAACCTGGTGTAGTCCAGGGTGGACTCTGTGCTGCGCAAAATCTCACCAGACGTGAGTTCATTGATATGCTCAATATTACATTCAGAGCAATTGGTGGATTCGAAGCACGCTTCTATGGCTCAAACACTCCAATTGCCCGTACCAATCAGCCTTTACAGTGCGGTAGTTACATCCTCCATCCTCGAACAGCGGGAGAGCAAGTGGAAACAAGTGACGAACAGTACCACCCCCGCACACTGTCATTGTCAACTACGCCTAGAGAAGATGCATTCCGGGACCAAATCCGCACTCGCGATAGGCGCTGTGTGATCACTGGCCGTATCAATCCTGATGCGGATGTAGGGATTTGGACTGGTTTCGAAGCAGCCCATATCTTCCCTTTGGCACTCGATCATCTCTTTAGCAGCCAGGGATTTGCCCAGCTGATTACGCACAACTATCCGCCAGGCGTCAATTCCCCTCAAAATGGTATCCTACTTCGGGCGGACATTCGTTCTCTGTGGGATAATTACTTCATCGCTGTCAATCCCAATAATGGTTACAGAGTGCAGACCTTTCGTCCATCTACTTGGGAATTCCAAGGTAATGTCTTGCATACTGCGTGTCGTCAGCCGGGCAATCCACTAAGTGTTATCGATACCCTGTTGCTCTGGCACTTTGAGCAGGCCGTGCTTGCCAATATGCGCGGTGCTGGTGAACCAATACTCGAGTTCGACTTTCCACCTGGTACCGACATGATGGGAGAAATTCGCCGGGGGCCGCAACCAGCGGAGCGAATGGAGGCCGAGCTGTTCAACCGACTGTATAGCTGGCATGAAGGACAATCCTCAGAACATGAAGATCGCAGTCGGTCTCTTTCTCAAGTTTCAGACAACCGCTCTTAAAGGCTCCAAGTTTTCTGGTCCATTGCGTGATCTCTTGGGTCATACTTCTTTGCTCTTTTCTTTCTTTTCAAACCTAACGGTGCTCATAATTCATGCTCTAGCGTTACCAGAACATATCTTCGACGATGGGATAACTTGAGGTGTGTGATACGCGAGACGTCTCTACTTGGTGGAAAATGTTAAATATATCGAGAAGTCAACAGATCAGTGACTACTTGGATAGCTACATTACCAAACCAAATATTTCAAAGACCTTATACTAAAATTCTGGTGAGCGATTCTGCGATTAGTTTACTCCACCCTTATTCTGCGTCCCCCCATCAGAGGTAATCGAGGATAGAATCCCATGGTAACCAACAAAGACTTTAATGAGCTTTTGAGCAACGGTATCAGTACTGTATTAATCTTGACTTTTCCTAAGCGGTCCACTACCCATGCGAGTTAGGTTTTGCGGGTTGGGTTATCCACTCTGGTAGCCATCGTGTAAGACTTACAGAATTGCAGAGAATAGGGTCGGAGGGGAGCCCAAAACGGCTCCCCTTGCAAAAACTGAGGTTCCGCGCTTTTTGGCTCGGCCACAAGTTGTAAAAGTGTGGCTTGGTTGAGCGAGGAGTGCGCGAGCACCCTGGATCCACAGCCAGGTACCCTTATTTTAGTTAAATTTTATTTTGAGAAAATTTTTAAAGCTTTAAATCTTTATAGTTCAAAAATTTTTTTTTTAATAAAATCACATAAAGCTTTAAAT
>JAPVCG010000074.1:323527-441725 GCA_029606305.1 Paecilomyces fulvus | reverse complement strand
CAGCACAGTATTCTTTATTCTGTTTTTTTTTTTTTTTTTTTTTTTTTTTCTTTCTCAAGATTTATTATACTTGTAGAGTGGCTTAGCTAGTTAAATAAACTATCTTGAGACCATTACAAAGGTCTTCACCAGAGAGAATGACATTAATTTTAGCTTTTCTGATTAGTTATAAATTAGATAATTTTATAAATTAAATAACTCTTTAGATTAAGTAATACTTTTTAGATTAAGCTTTCTAGGTTAAATAAATAATAGCTTCATAAAGATATAAATAATATTCTAAATTAGATAAAAGCTCTCTAGGTCAAGTAAAAGCTTCCTAGAGGTATAGATAACACCTCTAATAAGATAATATCTCTCTAAATTAGATATAAAGAACTTTTTTAAATTAAATAAAAACCTTCCAAAGGTGTAAATAGCACCTCTAATTAAATAATATTTCTCTAAAGCAAATATAGAAAGCTTTCTAGATTAAATAAAACCCTTTAAAAGTATAGATAGTATTTTTAATTAGGTAATATCTCTTTCAATTAAATGTAGAAAGTAGCTGATGTCACCGCCGTGCCAGGCGAAGGCGAGCTCATCGGAGGCCTTGTTGAGCTGATTGTACGTGCCTTGGGCGTTAGTGTAGCCCATATCATTCAGCACGGCGACCGTGAAGGGTTGTCCCTCACCGGCGGCACGAGCGGTCTTGAAGCTCAAGACCTGAGAGGTCGTCGTGCCGTTGGCCGCTGGAATCTGGTAATAGTAGGTCGTGTCCGGTCGAAGGCCCGACAGCTGGACATCGTGGAAGAACTGGCTGCACTGGGTAACCACAACTTCCGAGCAAGGAGGCGTGCGGTCATACGTCCTGCTCTGTCCAGTGGTGGTGTACAACAGTCGGTCAGGATGAGTACCCCAGTAGACCGTTGGAGCCACTCCGAGTCTTCGAGAACGAGCAGTAACAGCGAAAGGGATCCATGTCAGTTTAATATATCCTGTCTACCTGTGTTGCATCATCGTTTTCCTTCGAGAGCTGATGCTGCACAGGCAGCTGTACCAATCACTGCGCATCGCAGGGCAGCGTGAACGGTCGACGATAAGCATCACGGATGAGCACATCGGATTCCGGTGATGGTAACATCGTTCCTGTCTGAGTAGGCATCCAATTGGATGATAAGTGATTGCACGTGGGGAGATCGAAGCCTTTGTTAGTGAATATCATCGCGCTAAGTAAGTAGCTGCTGTTGTTGGCTCATATATTCGATCTGTGGAAAGTTTCTCCACAGAATCTCGGGGACAGATCCATTTTGCCCTAGTTCAACTTTCAGCGTTGGAGATTAATCCCCGATCAATTGATCCTGCATGATGAGCGATCTTCTTTTCCAACCTTGCTGTGCAGTGTGTCCCTAGATCTGTCAGCACAAGCGAGATGGAGACTGGAGACTGTCATCCATGAATGAATCCATCATCCTATCATGTTAGCTGAACTGCTGGACAGTGATAGGAAGCTTGGCAAGAGGCTTGTCAGAGGCCAAAGCTTGAAGAAGAAACAAGAGACGAATCATGGGCAGGGTGATTGTTAATTCGTTTCCCCCAACTCTTAGTTCGAGACAGTTTCGGTCATCGTCCGCCCGCCCAACAGGACTGTTATAGTTTGACATTACAGCCGGTACAACCGGTTTCTGGATACTTCTCCAACAAGCCATCGATTTCTGGTCATTGGCAGCTGAAGATTGTGAAGCAAGGGACAGAACCTCTGTACCGAAAATTGGTTCCTCTTTGTGGTTTGCTGAAAATGGAATCCAATTCCATCGATCGCTCTAACCGTAGAAGGAAGCTAAATGGTTCGACTTATCTACATGTACAGCGTGGATGGAAAGAACTAAAAGGTCATTGGTGTATTGTACAGTACAGTGAATTGAAGATGCCGAAACAGCTGACTGGAGAGGTCGCTCTATAGGATATATGATGAGCCCAGAAACTGACCTTCCTCTCTCACACTGTCGGTCTGACAGGTACTTTATTGCCATCCATAGCAACAATGTCTTCTTCATCGTCGTATAGATCGTCATCCTCGTCGTCTTTCTCGCCAAAGACTCGCCTCCACACACCATCCCAGAGGCCTTTCTTCGTGATGAGCGCACCGACCATAAGGATTGGCAGCTGCCACACACTGGCCCAGAACAATCCACGTGCGGTGCCCTTGGCGCCTTCATGCTTCATAAAACGGTAGGCTTCGCGGACCAACCATCCGTTGGCCAGACTGCTACTGACCAAAAAGCCCTTGTCGACCACGCCTACCCACCAGAGACCGATCGAGATCGGGAACATGAGGACAGAATACCGGAACGCAACTCGTCCATTCCGCGCCGGATTCGCCCACGCCATCATCTTATATCCCGCCGCTTTGTATTCTTCTCGGATGGTATGGGACAGAGCGTTGAAGTGGGGAAATTGCCACGCGAACAGCAGAGCCGCTAGAAGCCAACCACCTGCGCTGTTCTCACCAAACAGCATGTCCCGCCAAGTATCGTGTCCGGTCGTGGCAGTCTGACCGGCAGCAGCAACCCAACCCATCATGGGCGGAATTCCACCGACGATGGCACCCGCCCAGGTATTAATGACATGCAAACGTTTGAGGGGAGTATAAATAAATCCGTAGATGACAATATTCGCCGCGGATAGCGCGGCCACCGTCGGATTGGTGCCAACATAAAGAAGTGTCAGACCTGCAGCGGCAGTCCCAATGGCGAAGAGAAGCGCCGCACGTTTGGAGAGCAATCCACGAACCAAAGGCCGGTTACGGGTTCGCGACATAAGTGCATCATACTTGGGCTCAAACATCATGTTCAACGTGTTGGCACTGGAGCAAGATAGCAACGTCCCGGTGGTGAGATAGAGGAAGGTGAGGGTGGATGTCGAAAAGGTCGGAAGTTGGGTCATGGAGGGGTCGAGGGCGAGTAGAGAGGAGATCGGATAGAGGCCATACGCGGACGTCGTCGTCAAGAGAATAAGAAAGGAAAGACGGGGTTTGGTGAGAGCGAGGTATGCGGCCAGCTTGCGGCGAACGGAGGTTGCGGGGAGAGCGGAGGAGATAGCGGAGAGCTGCGCAGAGGCATCCAGAGGGATCTCGTGTCCTCCTTCATTGTTCCTAGCATCCTGCTTTAGTCGTTTTCTCCGCCTGTGTGGTAACTCTTGAGAGAGATCCGATGTATGTGATCCTTTTATCGACTCGTTCGCTCCCGTCGATGAGGCTGATGTACTTGCACCAGTGGAGCCATTGGCCGTGGAGAGTGAAGCCAACAAATCCTTTTTGCCCAATTCACCCCCAGTAGTCTTGTTTGAAGAGAAATATTCCTTGTTGAACACCCGGGGGGCCGTCTGTCCATCAGCTATCCCAGACCGAAGGGCCGCCGACAGGACGAAGCCGCGTCTGGAAAACCCCGGATGGGGTCGTGCCAGCCGCGACAGGCATCTCGAGCACACTAGGCTCGAGTCCAGCACCGATACTGGCCTCAGCAAAGAAGGCCGCAGTATCATGGCAGATGGGGACCACCAGCCACCTGGGTCGACATGGGAGACTCGTTGAGACAGTCACAATATGGTGTGTTTTTTTCTTGGATTAATTCGGGATCATGGGCAGATTCTCCGCTGCGCCACAGCAACCAGAGACGAAGCCCCAGATACGCTAAACCGTTCCAGGAAGAGTTCATCCCCGCGGATCTTCCACCGTTTCATCATTTGTTGATGATGATGTTTTTTTTGTAACGGTCCTTTTTTTTGAAACCACAACCACTCCATACGTGACCTGATACCTCAATACGGCAACATGGACAAACTACAGACGACCGTCATCGATCCACTCAAGCCATATCTCACTCCCATCGCCACCAGTCTTCCGGAGCCGGTTCACAATGCCATCATCTCCCTGATCGGATCACCATGCCACAGTGCGCTCGTCCTCGACCTTGATGTGACAAAAGACCCAGAATGCACATCACTGGCCATCTCCAAGGCCCTAGGCATCGCAATCGTTTCTGCCAGCGCGATTGTCAAGGTCCCCCAGATCCTCAAGCTGATTCAATCGGGCTCTTCCGCCGGTGTCTCGTTCGTCTCGTATGCTCTCGAGACGGCCAGTCTGCTCATCACTCTCTCCTACAGTGTGCGCCAGAACTTCCCGTTTAGCACCTATGGAGAGTCTGCTTTGATTATGGTCCAGGATGTTGTCGTGGGAATCCTGGTGTTGATCTTTGGTGGAAAGCCCGCTGCCGCTGCGGCCTTTGTTGCGGTTGTTGCGGCAAGCGTGTATGCGCTGCTCTTTGAACAGTCGTTGGTCGATGCGCAGACCATGGCCTATCTCCAGGCTGGTGCTGGAGCTCTGGGTGTTGCGAGCAAGGTGCCGCAGATCTACACTATCTGGCGTGAGGGTGGTACGGGACAGTTGAGCGCATTCGCGGTAAGTAATCAACAAAACTTTCCGGGGTCACCTGTTCATCTCATGCTGATGATCTCTATTTGTCTCTAGGTCTTCAACTATCTCATCGGTTCGCTCTCCCGCATCTTCACCACCCTGCAAGAGGTCGACGACAAGCTCATCCTGTACGGTTTCTGTGCTGGGTTCACTCTGAACCTCATCCTGGCAGGACAGATGCTCTATTACTGGAAGAGCCCTGCCAAGCCAAAGGCAGCGCCTAAGAAGCCCAAAACGACGGCCGACAAGGCTCCTATTGCTCAGAGCAGTGGTGTCTCTCCCAAGCCGGCTGGCAAGACTCCTACCACTCGTCGGAGGGGTTAGATATTTGGTTGAAAGCTTCATTCACTTTAATTTTTTCTAATAGTATTCTGCTCACTATGTGACTAAAACATTCGGCGATTATTAAAATCTCTTTAGCCGCCCACCTTTCTGATTTTCGTCCCGCATCATAATCTTCTTCCCGTAGCAGCTGCGTAGACATATACGGAATCTAATATCGATCCAGCAGCGCGCTCAGCATCACCAAGCCAACATCACATAGCCAATGGGGCGCTCCTTCCAAGGGTATATCCGCAAGATGAGCAAACAAAGATTTGCCATTTCTCCATTTTTGCGGGAGGCTGTCTTGCAAACCAGATCTTTCGATTCCTGCGATGGCTGTTGGAGCAGAGGGAAAAGACCTTGGGGCCATTTTCATGCCGCCGGTATCAGCAATGCAAAAGGAAAGACTGATCTATTCAGCTGCTTTTGCCGGAAATGCTAGAGGCGGAGCAATCTGCACTATCTTCTGCATGAAGGGATCACCAACCAACGTCCTCCATATGTAGAAGACTGTAGTACAGCGAGGCCATAACAGCTGACACAGATTAGATGCAGTTCCGTCGGTGAGCTTAATAGCAAGAGTGGTACTTCGTGGGCACTTGGCGGGAAAGGCCTCCAGTTCATCGTGAAGTCTTTTCATGGTAACTCTGCTTTCAAGTTTGTCGTGGCTTTGGCATCGCTCCTGTCATAATATAGCGAAGGACCTCATCGAGAGGTAACGTATGAGACTCCGCCTTGGACGGGACATGATTGCGCTCAGCAGCAAGATCGAATTCCACACCCGCAATTCCGGGCCTTTTATGAACTCCCACAATTTCCATCTCGTCTGCATCAACTTCTGATTCTTCTTCATCTTCAGATTCCTCTTCGTCCTCTAGTCGTCGTCGCAAGCCTGTCACCACATTCTGGATACCCATCTCTTTCTCTTCTAGTGTGTAGTTCCCGCCCCATTCACGTCTTCGTGCTTCCTGGTTCGCCTCGATAGGAGCCCATTCCCACAGCTCTGCTAGCTCCTGCTCGCTCAGTCCATCCTTGTCTTCCAGGGCAGAAGCGCCGGCATTGCGGCCGCGAGCAACCCAGTCTTCGACTCGTGGATCGAGTTTGGTGCGCAGTAATTGCTCGAGTGTATTTGCCTGCGTGCGACCGGGGTAGTTGGGAGAAGGGTATGCGACTAGAGAGGAAAGAAGATCGTTGTGTTCGGAGAGCTGCTCGGAGACGCTGACTAGGTTGTTTGAGATGATGCTAGCTTGGGACTGCAGCGATGCCCTGTTCACATTCATTAGGCACCTCATATATCACACTGTGCAGATGGCAGTATGTTGAGGATATAATGAACATACCATGATGGAAGAGGATCACTCTGATTGAGACTGCCCACGAGTGATCCCAAGGAATGGGTGAGTTGAACGAGGCGCTGGCGCGTCTGCTCTAGAACCTTGATCTGGTCTTGATTCAGTGTCGCCATCTTTCAAATGAGAGACCTATGCGGAGTTTGTCGCAGTAGAGAGATGAATTAGAAAGCGTCGCGGAGCTGGTATCTCACTTTCTCGGCTTGGCCGAAGCTCCAAGCCTGTTTCCCCACATTTCAGTAACTCATTGACGATCGGAAACGCGCAAGAACACAATTTTCAAGAAGCATCATAACACAACACCCTGGCAGCGCCTGACAGATACGTGAATTATTCATGCGCAGACCTTCCACCTTGGTACTTGAAAAAAGTCTTTAAGGTTATTTAAATTTTGGAACCTATGGCTTGCATATATATACTTCTTACTCAGTCCTCAATTGGAATGAAAATCATATAGTTCCACAAACGAAGCGTTATATCACGCACTATGTAAATCTCATGTTTCTAAGATCTCTATGACACTACAGGTCTTCGGTGGCTGTACAACTGTATGTAGACACTATTTCTTTTTCAGCACGGGCACGTCTTCGTACCCCTCTTCCATGAAAGCTTTCAGAGCTTCCAGTCCCTTCTCCAAGACTTCTGTTTCCGGCACGAAACCGATCCTGACGTAGCCCTTGAAATCTTCACCGTGGCCAAAACATGCGCTGCCCGGCACGAACATGACACCGGTACGCTCCAGCAGTATCTCGCAGAATGCGACATCATCCACTGGCTTTCCCATTTTATTGAAGCGTACAAAGGCTGTTGTGCCCGCCACGGGCTTGACCCAATCGCACGCCCAGCGGTGAGACTCAACAAAGGCTTCGAGTAAGGCCAAGTTCTTCTTTGCCAGGCCAATATTCCGCTGCAATAGATTGCTCACGCAGTTCGGGGACAGGGCGAAACGCGCAACCGCGTCATCTATCTGACTCACCGAGATGGTAGTATAGTCCCTTGCGGAAGCGCATGCTTCGATAATAGCCTTGCTGCGTGATGCAATCCAGCCCACACGGATTCCTGCTAAGGCGTACGCCTTAGACAGGGAGCCAGTGACAACAGTATTCTCGTACCCTAGGGACAGTAATGAGGGTGGGAACTCTTTGTCACCAGGACTGATAGAGTGGAAGAGAGGGCGGTAAACTTCATCGGCGAAAATTGTGATGGACTTTGAACTGGCGATCTCAACGATTTCTTCAAGCGTCGAGCGTGGAATAACAGCGCCTGTCGGATTCTGAGGGTTACTGAACGCACGTGGCTTGTTAGAAAGATTTAGCTGGATCGGGGATGCAGTCGAGACTCACTTCAGGATAATCAACTTGGTGTTAGGCTTGATAAGGGCTTCCAGCTCCTTTAAATCAAGCTTCCAACGGTCCGTCTCCTTGGATTTCCATAGACTTACCTCCGCTCCGAGAGACTCGGGGACGGAGTAGAGTTGTTGGTAGGTCGGATAATGACAGATGACATGGTCCCCTGGCCCGACCAACGCATACAGAAGCAGGAAGTTTGCCTGGATTGCTCCTGGAGTGATGAGGATGTTGTCTCGAGGTAAGGGAGAAGGCGTTTTGATGGAGTAAAGGTTGGCCAGATTCTGTCGTAGTTCGTCCGAACCCCGGATGGGGCCGTAGGTGAGCTTCTTGGTAGACAGTGCCAATGGACTGGCAGATTTATCGTCTGATATCTCTCTAAGATCATCGATCGATATCGATGCGCAGCATGTCTCTGCGATGTTGTACTTCGCGGTGGTCTCATATTTGTCCATCCACTATAGCGGGGTCAGTGATTGCGGGGAACATGGAGCTTGTAGAGAGCAAGCAATGCGCTCTACGATGCTTCAGGACATACTTGCTCAACGACAAATGGTTCAAGTTTACCCATGGTCGTCATCTTGGCCTCCAGTACGTCGTGGAATATATTCCTGCAGTAGATGAAGGAGAAAGGGTGTCATTTTCCCGCTTATTGGCCATAACTAACTACTGGACGCCCTCACGCCCTTTTGCTAACATTCAAGGGAACCGCATCACGTGCCCGGCCCGCTCCCGTCTCCCCGCAGAAACTTGAGGCCTCATAGCCAAGGCCAACAGATGATCTGTTAGTTGGCAAGCTAACTAGTTAAGAATAATAAACCCGGACTTGGAACCGTCACCGCCCGCTGAGACCGAACTAGTTAACTACGTAACCTGCGACCTGGATACACAAGAGCAGTTCTCGCATCTTAACTATTCCCGCAATCTTGGTACATCCACCTCAAGTCGAGGATCGGGAACCAATCGCACAGCCACGAGCAAAGTCGGAGGCAAATCATCCGCCATACTATCAGGTTACTACCATACGATCAGGTCCTCTGGCCCCAATCCTCCATCTGCTGCGTTCTGTATATCCAGAAAGCTCTCGCTCGCTGCATATTTACTCGATCCTCATCGCCAGCAGGCCTGGCTGGTGCTGAAGCTTCAGATTCCTAGGCCGTATCTGCTTCTGCCTTGGTAGCTTCATGGTGCCCCAAGCTTCGCATTGTCCGACGTCCCACGGCAGTGAAACGACTCTTCTCCTTGCGACACTGTCGATTGTTTGAAGATTCCAGCAGCAGTGTGCTGTTATATCTCTGCTTCTTCCATTGTTTAGCAACTCGAGGCAAAATGCGACGCCAAACGACTCTCTCATGGGTGCTGGCTGTCCTCTCCGCATCGGGAACGTCTGCGTTATCGCGCAATTACTCCGATTCCGATCTAATACCGCCCCTTCTTTCAGTCTGGGATGATCGTCCGCCCAAGTGTCCGCCCTGCTTCAATTGTCAGCTAGACGCCTTCCAGTGCACCCAGTACGCGTCGTGCAACAAGTACACAGGCAAGTGCGCATGCCCTCCTGGCTTTGGAGGCGATGATTGTTCGGAGCCGACCTGCGGTTCTCTCGCGGACGGGGTAAACCGAGCGCCACGGAGGGACAAATACTGTGACTGTAAGGATGGTTGGGGTGGCATCAACTGTAACGTGTGCCAGACAGACGATGCCTGCAATGCGATGATGCCGGATGGCGAAGGCGGCGTATGTTACAAGCAAGGTCTGGTCGTGAATGAGAACTATCAGATGTGCGATGTCACGAACAGGAAGATCCGGGATCAATTAAAGGAACGCAAGCCCCAGGTAACGTTCTCGTGTGAGACGGAAGAGAGTACCTGCAACTTTCAGTGTATGTGCCGCATTCGGACCCCAAGGTGTTTATATGCTTAGCTGACATATTTTGCAGTCTGGGTCGACCAGAGAGAGTCGTTTTACTGCAGTCTAGATGACTGTGCCTTCAGCTTTAAAACTGACTATGACCTCAACGAAACTCGCTATAGGTGCGAGAACATCAAGTGCAAATGTATCCCAGGACGTATGCTCTGTGGTGAGGAAGGGTCCATTGACATCGGAGAATTCCTTGAGGAGAGCATCAAGGGACCGGCGTCTTTCTCTACAATCTCCACTATCGACGGAAGCGATAAGGACGGAAGCAAGTTCCAGGAACCAGCCATGAATGATCTCATCAAGAGTGTCTTTGGAGATGAGAGTATTACGTTGAAATGTCACTCCGGTGAATGCCTCTATAGAACTGATGTGCCTGGATATGAGCGTCCGGTTAAGAAGATCAACACCCCCCTCATTGCCGGTGTCATTGCTTGTTGTGCTCTTTTCGTCGTGGCCGTCATCCTCGGAGTATGGTATTTGTCCCGTCGCGCGGCGTATCAGAGATATGGTGCTATCCGACTTCCAGATGACTCAGATGACGAAGACGCAAGGCTTCTCGCAGACCATAAACCTGCCGCCCTTCACTTTGAGAACGTGTCCTACTATCTCAATGGAAAGGAGATCCTCTCCGGTATCCAGGGCGCAGCTCAACCGGGGCAGATCACAGCCGTCATGGGGGCCTCCGGAGCTGGAAAGACAACATTTCTCGATATCCTAGCCAGAAAAAATAAGCGGGGTGTTGTCCGCGGTGACTTCTACGTCAACGGAGAGAAGATAGACGATCATGACTTCAAGAACCTCATCGGTTTCGTGGACCAGGAAGACGCGATGCTTCCGACTTTGACCGTACACGAGACTATTTTGACCAGTGCCCTCCTTCGACTGCCTAGGGACATGAGTAGATATGCAAAAGAGCAGAAGGTCGTGGAAGTCGAGAAACAGCTTGGTATCTTCCATATCCGGGACCAGCTGATTGGATCTGAAGAGGGCAAGGGGCGCGGCATTTCTGGGGGCGAGAAGCGCAGAGTTGGTATCGCTTGTGAACTTGTTACGAGTCCGAGCATTCTCTTCCTGGATGAGCCTACCAGCGGCCTCGTAAGTTCCAACCCATGCTTTTAGGCTGCCGCAAGAACCTACTAACCACAACACAGGATGCATACAATGCATTCAACGTCGTAGAGTCATTGGTGACCTTGGCTAAAACGTATAACCGCACTGTGATCCTGACTATTCACCAGCCGCGCTCCAACATTGTTGCCCTATTTGATCGCCTCATCCTGCTCGCGAAGGGCAAGACCGTCTATTCAGGGCCGTTCTCGAGCTGCCAACAGTACTTCGACAACATCGGATACTCGTGTCCTCCAGGATTCAACATTGCTGACTATCTTGTCGATCTCACAATGCACGCCAGCGTTCCAAGATCACCTATTGGTGAAGGATCCCTCGGCCTATTTACTGACTCCGGTCACCTGAAAACCGCGTCCAGCAGCCTGAAAGCTGTCAAGTCTATCGCGAGCGCATCAAACGCCAGCTTCGATGATACCCCTAGGACTCCTCAGGACTTTGGTCGACTCAAGAGTAAACGACCACAGTCGCTAAAGCAACGACAGGACAGGCAACTTTACAGCAGGAAGAAGGACACGGAGACTCCTCCCACTCCGAAAACCGACGAGGAGGATGCGGCTCTGGATTCTGGGGCAGAAAATACCCAACAATGGCTTCGTCTCTCACGCCAGCAGCCTCCTCAGGCTTCCGAGGATCCGGATCAGCCCCCTCCAGCGGCTCCAGGTACCACTACGGATCTCGACATTCTTGTCGCCAGCTATGCCACATCCGATGTTGCTCGTTCTGTCCATGATGAGATTGCAGCTGCTGTGCAAGGTGCTGCCGCAGCTAACGGGACAGCGAGTCTGTATCGGACGCCCTCGAACCAGATGAAAGGTTACAAGAGAGTTGGCCTTCATCAGCAATTTATCATCCTTGCTCAACGTACTTGGCGCAATCTGTACCGGAACCCTATGCTCATGCTGATGCACTACGCGATCTCTATTCTCCTTGCAGTGCTGTGTGGATACCTCTTCTATGGTCTGACGGATGATATAAAGGGTTTCCAGAACCGCCTGGGTCTGTTCTTCTTCATCTTGGCCCTCTTTGGATTCAGCACCCTTACCAGCTTGACTGTATTCTCCTCTGAGCGTCTGCTATTTGTCCGTGAGCGCGCCAATGGCTACTATCACCCGGTGACGTACTTTGCGGCCAAGGTGCTGTTTGATATAGTACCTCTGAGGCTCATTCCGCCTATTATCATGGGTGTCATTGTGTATCCAATGACCGGACTAATCCCCGCATGGCCTGAATTCCTGAAGTTCATCTTGATCCTTGTTCTCTTCAACCTCGCAGCAGCCGGTATCTGTCTTTTCATCGGTATAGTCTTTAGGGATGGAGGCGTGGCCAATCTGATAGGAAGTCTGGTCATGCTCTTCAGCTTGCTGTTTGCCGGTCTCCTTCTGAACCACGACGCCATCCCTAAGGCCGCTCTCTGGTTACAAACGGTAAGTTTTCCCTCAATTCAAGACTATGGCTCTGAATTTTACGTAATTTAGATGCTGATATTCGCAGTTGTCTATCTTCCACTATGGCTTCGAGGCTCTTATAGTCAATGAAGTGACATACCTGACATTGATCGACCACAAGTACGGTCTCGATATTGAGGTTCCTGGCGCTTCGATTCTCAGTGCCTTCGGTTTTGACACTTTGGCTTTATGGAAGGACGTAACTGGGCTCGCTATCATCTCGGGTTCCTTCATCATAATCGCATATACTGCGATGCACGTGCTGCTCGTAGAAAAGAGGTGATTGTGCGGTTTACGAGGTTTTACAATGTTTTTACGTACTCTGGTATTTGAAACAGAGTATCAACTTTCCACCTCTGTTATTTGGCGTTTGTGGTTAATACGCTTAAGCAACAGCATATGAAGACCTGTCGAAGCCTTGTGTTTCTGAGCAGGTTCGCTATTGCTTCCCCTCGTGTCTTCCATGTGGGAGCACGTCATGTCTATATATATCGAGTGTTTTCTTCTGTGTGACACTATGGTTCAGTTTAAACCTGCCCAGCTATGACGGCTATAATTTGCATATCCGTGTTGACTTCAAACGACAGCATGATTTAAGCGGTTCGACGTCGATTGCAGTCATAGAATGCAACAGAAATAGACGGTAAATGAAAAGGCGGAAGCGGAGAGTTGTTCACAAACGTCACACTTCCGCCAGGGACCTCCTCAAAAGTAATCGCAATACCTTTATCCGATTATAGTATATTGTCTTCGTAGTTAATGACCAAGGAAGCCTCTCTGTCGTTGCAATCGTGTAGTTACTTGAGTGTTATGAGACTCCGCGGTTCCCCCACCACTGAGAGTCTAGCAGAAAGCTAAGACGCCCGGGCCAAGCACAGACCCGAAGTTCACTGTCGCTGTCACGTCCACAAGTGTCCAGCTCACCTTGACGCCCTCCTCTAGAGCAACGGTTTCGCAGTGTGATCGCACTTATCGAGTGCATATAGCTTGTCTACAAAAAGCCTCTAGCATCTGACTCTCTACTTAAGCAAGAGGTCCCTTCCGCAACCATGTCGGGCGAAGCGTGGCTCTACCTTCTGGCGGTGCTCATCAATGCCGTCAACCTGTTTCTGCAGGTCTTCTTTACCATCATGTACAGCGATTTGGAATGGTGAGTGATTGATATTGTTTGCGATATCCCATACCAGAGCTTCTGGAGCCATTGATGATGCGTGTGCATCGCCTACTATGGCTGACGCTCATGGATATGATTTTCCATTATCGCCATGTGCAATTTGTGAAAATCAACTTTGGTTACTGACTTGACTGATATAGCGACTATATCAACCCCATCGATCTCTGCAACCGCCTGAATGCTTACATCGTCCCCGAAGCCGCTGTTCACGCTTTCCTGACATTCCTCTTCGTTATCAACGGTTACTGGCTGGCCATCGTTCTGAACCTGCCATTGTTGGCTTTCAACGCAAAGAAGTATGTTCTCCCTGCTCGGATCGTATGTGGGTTCTTTGGAGACAGCGAGGCTAATCGGTATCTTCTACTCAGGATCTATGACAACCAGCACCTGTTGGATGCGACAGAGATCTTCAGAAAGCTGAACGTTCATAAGAAGGTGAGCTAGCATCTACAGCTGCAGGGTTATATCGAGAACTATAATTCTAATATGTGCTTCAGGAATCCTTCATCAAGCTGGGCTTCCATCTCTTAATGTTCTTCTTCTACCTGTATAGCATGATCGTCGCTCTGATCCGGGACGAGTCTCACTAAACTCGTCATAAAATGGCGGATATGATGCGTCCTGGTCGTACTGGCTCAGACTTGCTGTCACCCGGTGCTTTGATTAAGCGGAAGGCGGAAATGGTTTCATCATAGGACTCTGGGGATCTCTACGGCCCAAGGGCAGGGTGTTAGCTGGAGCCTCCCGCTGATACCCAACCGTAAAATTTGCACCCAAGGGGGCAGTGAGATAGTCGCGTGTGGAGAGGGAAGTGGTGTGATCAAGATGCGGGGATGTCTACGGTGAAGGATGGATTAGAGAGGGTATATTGCTTGGTGTTCGACCGTGTCTCACCGACGCGGAAACTAATGATATATGTCAGTGAAAGCTGGATCTGGATGACTGTCGAGATGGGGTCATGAATGTAAAATTTTGCTTCGGTTTTTATTGTACATACCACCTAATCGGTTTGGTAATGAAGTCTCTACGATACCCTCTTCCTCTATTGTATTCGCTTCTGATGTGGACTGGTATCTTACAAGGATAATTGTTGCTACATGTAGTTCGATAACGGTACACTGCAGCTTCGATATATGCTGCTTTCTATTTGCCACGTGGATATCGATTTTTGGAGCTCTTTAAATGGTTGGGTTCAATTAACGTCATTGCGGTGATGATATTTGCGCTTCGTGGACGTACAGGCAACCGTAAAATTGCATCCTGGGATCTGCTTTGCTTGGCGGCGAAGCTTTCGGTCGGAGATCAACAGCATCTTATCTCGGTCTTTCGTCCTCGTCGCAGTTCACATTAACGACGAGCTGCGTTCTACCTTATGCACAGATCATGACTTCTTTACTGGGGGCCGATTATGACTCGTCCAGTGATGGTGAAGTCCAGAAGTCCACTCCGGTGACAGCGGCGACCAAGGTCGTCGCGGCGCCAGATGTCAACGTAGAGGTTTGGTCCCCAGCTCCTGCATAGATCACTGCGAAGTCTCTGGAGCAAGCATGGTGTATATTGGCGATATCTAACAATCTGTGTAGGATCCAGCGCATATGCAGATGATGCTCGCTAATACGTCATCCCAAGCCCTCACTTATAACGCGACATACGATGACCTATCTCGACCGTCTCAGGGGCCGGTAAACCCCTTTCGACCAGCTGGCCCCGGTAATGGTCTCAAGCGCAAGAATGTACCGACAGGACATGCGGAAGAGGCTGCGATCAGCGAGTCGACTTTCCGCGAGCAGCACCGGACATTTCAGAGCCTGGGGTACACGCGCGATCCCAGTCGACCAGACCAGTTTATCGGTAACCTGGAGAACGCAGCGCAGTATGGTGGAAGGGATGTGGTGCAGATGAAACCCTCGAAAGAGGTCTCTGCGGCATTGCGAGCGAAGAGGCAGAAGAAAGGTGACCCGAGTATTGTGGAAGGAGAGGGTGCTTATCTGGGTCCGTGGGCCAAGTATGTCGACGACGATCAGGTCTACGAGGAAGAGGCGGCCGAGGCTGGCCATGAGCTTGCTAGTGACGAGGAATATGTGGAGGAAGAAGCCCTTGCCCCGGCCAATGTTCCTCCTATGAACAAGGAGGCAACGGATTACCAAGATGATCTGTCACAGACGGAAACGACAGAATTCCACGGTTCGGAACAGTTCGATTATTTGGGCCGGACATATATGCATATCCCGCAGGATCTGGATATCGATCTGAGGAAAGAGCCTGGAAGTGTCAAGAATTATGTGCCGAAGAAGCTCATCCACACCTACAAGTCTCACACAAAGGCTATCACGTCGCTGCGCTTCTTCCCCAATTCGGGCCACCTGTTACTGTCCTCAGCTGCGGATGGAAAGGCAAAGCTATGGGATGTCTATCACTCACGGGAGCTGCTACGAACATTTTCTGGTCATTCTAAAGCGATCACCGATACAAACTTCCACCCGACAGGCACCACTTTCCTCACCGCTTCCTATGATAGACAGATCAAGCTCTGGGATACGGAGTATGGCAAGTGCTTGGGGCGCTTCTCGACGGGGAAGACACCTCATGTTATCCGGTTCAATCCCGATCCAGAACACTCGAACGAGTTTCTTGCCGGTATGTCGGACAAGAAGATTGTTCAGTTCGATACGCGATCAGGCGAGCTGGTACAGGAATATGACCATCACTTGGCTGCTATCAATACCATCACATTCGTCGACCAGAATCGCCGCTTCATCTCCACTTCAGACGACAAATCTCTGCGTGCCTGGGAGTACAATATTCCCGTCCCAATCAAGTTCATCGCTGAGCCTTATATGTACGCTCTTGTCCGTGCAGCTCCACATCCCAACGGGAAATACGTTGCTTTCCAGTCCGGAGACAACCAGATCGTCGTCTACGCATCGACAGACAAGTTCCGCCAGAACCGTAAGAAGAGCTTCCGCGGACATAACAATGCCGGATATGCTATCGATGTGTCGATCTCACCAGATGGTCAGTTTATCACCTCTGGAGATAGCGGTGGCTACGTGTGTTTCTGGGACTGGAAGACCGGCAAAATGTATCATAAGATTCAAGCCGGTGGCAAGGACGGCCAGGCCGTCACCTGTGTTGACTGGCATCCACAGGAGACGAGTAAGGTCGTCACAGGTGGCTTAGAAGGTGTCATCAAGTACTGGGATTGATTCTATTTTGATTTCACAAGAATTACAGTTTATGGTACTGGGAGCATTAATGCATCTCACGGATCCGGTTGATAAATTCCCTATTTGTTTTCATAATCGATATCGCCTGCAGATTTTGTAAAGTTAGATAAATGAACCGAAAGAGAGGGTTGCAAGGAACCAGATACGAAATGGAATATAATGCCTCTAGTAGCAAGATGGTACAACTATATCACGTATATTTTTCTGCATAGAGAATCGAAAGTGATAAACTAGAATAACAGATGAACCTAAAATCTACTTGTTAAACCGCAGTGACACCAGGTGGCCTGAGCGGGAGCCCCGTTCACCTTCCCCGGACCGTCATAGAACTTTCTGCTCAGTTAACTAAACTCGAGACTTGATTATCAGATCCTCAAACACACAAACTTGAATAACTCACACCAGTTCGCAGCTTGCTTGAACTTAGCTTCTGGAGCGCCTCTTACACGAGCTCCCAACCATGAGTTCAGCAACGGACGTTCCTCCGCATTGCTAACAATCTACGCGCCATGTCTGAGTCGGCGTCTGGACCTGTGTCCCTGTCGCGATACCGGCCGCTCTTCTTCCTGCTGACTGGCGTCACAGCTGCCTACGCCCTCTTCTACATCCATAGCAACTTCATTGCTCCGCAGAGCTCGCACACGTCGTTGCGCCGTCGAAATGCAGTCCGGCGCCACCGACGACATGACTTTGACGAGGATATCGTGGACACTCCCTCGTTCAGGGCGATCAGTCATCTAGAGCAGCTCGAGCGCCAGAATGGAGTATACGGAACGTTCAGGATAGAGACCGAGGATGGCAGGCGGGTGGAGAGCGGACTGTTACCGTCGCTTCTGGCGACTCGCGATCAGTTGATGGAGGAAGTGGGTGTGCCGCCGGCCCATGCGGAGCGGATGCGGGAGATGATGGAGGAGACCTTCTTGGAGTCTTTCTTCGCCTTGGATTTTCCACCGTCTCACACGATTCCCCAGGGGAGTGTGGAGAGGCATTATTTGATGGATGAGCTGCAGCGTCGGGGAATATCGCGGGTGGGCATCACGAGAGCTCTGGAACGGTACAACGCGGACAGCAACTTTGGGGATGACTTGCGACGTCGTCGACAGAATGGGGAGAGAGTGACGCTGGCTACGTCAACGGGAGCGGAGCTTACAACCCCTCTAGGGAATCTTGATGGCGCAGAGACGGCGATGGATGACCAGAGCGTCTTCTCCTGGCGGGATGGGAATGACGACTCCTCTCCCACGAGCGAAGGACAGAATCTGCTTAACCTGCTCTATCACATCGCAGAGGACCAGGCCCGGAGAGATGGGTATATCCACAGAGGGGTTACGTGTAACAGCTGCGGTGCGATGCCGATTCAGGGTATTAGGTACAGGTGTGCCAACTGCATCGACTACGACCTCTGTGAGACCTGTGAAGCCATGCAGGTGCACATAAAGACACACCTTTTCTACAAAGTCCGCATACCTGCTCCTTTCTTGGGTAATCCACGCCAATCTCAGCCGGTTTGGTACCCGGGAAAGCCGATGATGTTACCGCGCAGTTTACCCCGACCTCTCGCCAAACGACTGATCAAGGAGACAAACTTTGAGAATACTGAGCTGGACGCTTTGTGGGATCAGTTCCGTTGCTTGGCCAATGTCGAGTGGTTGGAAGACCCGAATAAGCTGTGTATGGCTATCGACCGGAAGACCTTTGACCGTTGTTTTGTCCCTAACACCTCGATTCGCCCGCCCCCTCCAAGTCTCATCTACGACCGGATGTTCGCTTTCTACGACACTAATGGAGACAATCTTATCGGTTTTGAAGAATTCTTGAAGGGCCTGGCAAGCTTCAACAATAAGAGTCAGGATGAGAGGATGAAGCGTATATTCAATGGCTACGATATTGACCGAGACGGTTACGTTGAGCGGAAGGACTTCCTTCGCATGTTCAGAGCCTACTATGCTCTCAGCCGCGAACTGACTAGGGATATGGTTGCTGGTATGGAGGACGACTTCTTGGAGGGCGGCGCACGGGACGTTATTTTAGGAAGTCAGCCCATCAGCTCCGCATTCCCTGGCAATATTCCTTCCGGAGAGGTATCAAGGACTGGAGAAGGGAAACGGACAAACTTAGAAGGTGATATGGAAATCATCGACGACCAGGGTGTCTTGCGTCAGGACGGGACTGACACAGGCGATCGGAATGCTATTATTGGAGACGCTGCTGTCCGTGAACAGTTTGGCCGCGTCCGTCCAGTATTCCCATCAATGGTACGTCTGTCGGGTTCGGCAGCCCCTCATCAATCGCCGCCAACTGTGGCTTCCGCGACGGAAACAGAAGAGGAAGACGACGAAGATGATGACGAGGAAGGAGATTCTGATGAGGATGGATCAAGTTCTTCCGTCAATAGTGACCAGTGGCCGCCAGCTGAGCATGTCCTCGAGGAAGATATTGTGAACGCTCTCGGGGCATATGTTCCTATCCAAGAAGTTACAGACCAGGTGGACAGGGCCCGCATCGGAAATGCTGTCTATCAGAGAATGCATGATGAAGATCAGAGGCGTGTTGACGATGCGCGAACCCATGGTATTCATGAGCGCTGGCGGCGGAGGGCCTTTTACACCGATGAGGAAGATGGTGCCACAGCTCCAGAGGGATATCAAGATGAGTCTGATTTTGACAGTATGAGTGATGACGAAGTTGCCGAGGAGCCTCAACCAGAATCATCCTCACGTCTGCCCTTCAATCGTTCAAGATCATCATCCAAGGTGCGCTTCCAAGATGATCTTACCGACGATTACGACATCAGGTCGAACCCGTCGACATCGTCTCGCAGCGTTCCTGTCGGCGAGCGTTGGGGTGGCTTTGAGATCCCAGAAGTAGAGAAAGACGCAGGGAAGGAGATACTGTACCAGGTTACGCAGCAAGGTCTCAATGAGCTCCTCGACTACCTCTTCAAAGCGAAAGAGGATCTTCTTATGGAAGCATATCGGACGCGAGCGGAACGGAAGAGATGGGCACGAGAAATTGAACTTGTCGAGCATATGGATCCGAAGAAACGGGTTAGCCGAAGGGAGGACCAAACCACGGACAAAAATAATGAAGGCGAAATTCATGACGAGACGTCGCTCCAGCAACATATTGCTGAAAGGCCCCTTGACGAACTGTTACAGGTAGCGGGATATGCGGCAATGCCACCATCCCCGGAGCTTGAAGGACCTCCGCCTGTCCTGGCTCCTCCATCATCTGAACCTGTTATTGAGGACGACGACGATGTGCGGCCGACTCATCTTCGTGCGCCCTCACAAGAGGAGTTGTCGGAGCCTGCAGTTCCTCAGCCCGATCCTACTTTGCCTCAGAACCGCCCAGATGGCACAGATCTGGAGCCCTTCCCCCCTCCACCGGTCACCCCGGACGAGCCTGTAGTTGAGAGCTATTTTCCGACGGAGAATTCTCCACGCGATCCAACGCTTCCACAGAATCGTCCGGACGAGGCGGATGAGCAGCAGGGCCGTCCGCGTCTTTCGTTCCGTGAGGAACTATCTTATGTCTCAGTACCCAGTATCTCTCAAACTTTGGATACACCCTCCTCATACTCTAGCTTGTCTTCTGCACAGCCTCAGCAGGAATTGCCCTTGCGGCTCCGGTTGCAGCCCAACGGCACGCCTTCGTTCCCAGCACCACGCTCGCCCGCCTCTTCGTCCGCCGAAGCAGAGGCAACAGCTCCCAAGTCGCGTTTGTCCTTGAAGCAACCCCTTCTCTCCCCACAGACATCCCCGACTATCCGACCTCAACAGACGCCGCTTCGAACACCGTCCCCACAGACGCTTGCGAGATGGGCTGTCCTGAACCAAGTCGAACGAGAGGCCAAAGAACGAGGTGGTAGCGGTGCGAAGCTGAATTTCGAGGAATTCAGTCGCAAGATGAATGCAGACCGCGGCCGGAGACTAGGCTTCGTTAGTAGCTGGATTGAGATGGCAAGCTTCTAATTGCAATTTATTCTCTCGAGTTTGGTGTTTGGGGGGCCCTAATGCATCTCCTATCTCTCTTGCTCGGTCCTATGAGCTCTTCACTCATAGAAATTTTCGTTATACCAAAGCGCTATCAATGGACAAAAGGGGCTAATGAATGCTACAAAAGTGTAATTACTGGGTTAGACATGGCTGGATGGATGAACATTACCATACCATGTAAAAATAGAATAGCATTTGCGGATCATGGGTACTATCGGATTGCGGTGGATACTAAGGGTTAGCGATAGCATATTTTTCTAAGGCATTGAACATTTACTTTGTATACTTTATCCTAGGACTCGGTGCAGAATAGGTTAGACAAACATCCTTTAAGTGAACATAAATCCTCCTTCCATTTCAGGATAAGTCCTAATAATGTTCTATCCATAAGTAGATGTACCTTATTTATTGCACAAACGATCTCAAAAACACAATAATACACCATTTATCCCTAACCCAACAAGAACCTAGCATACAATACAATACATGTACAATGAAAATCAAATCTATCCCGGATGGGTATATATATATATACCAAACGAACGCCCTAATCCTGCCCTCTACAATTCAATTTCCTCTATCGACTCCGTCGTCGTCACGCGTTTATATGCGATGTCTTTCTTGGACTTGGGACGGCGTTTTCGGAGTATCATCAAGATAATCGCGCCGCTGGCTAGCATCATGACGAGGAAGTAGAAGACGAAGGTGATGATGTTCCAGATGCTGGCTCTGGTTGAGTTGATGGTTAGAGGTGTTTGAAATGGAGTATTGTCTGGAAAGGGATTTGGGTTGGTCTTACTTTGGTGTGTATTCTTTAGAAGATCCTTGCTCTGCTGAGGAAGTTTGATCGTCTGTCTCTTTTTCGTCGGAGGTATCTCCCTTGCTGGTCGATGGGATCTGTTCTGCAGAGCATGCTTTGATATGGCTGGGTGGAAGGGACGACATGTTCATGCGCTCCTGGAGTTCAAGAGGTGCCTCTACCATGGTGGCGATCAAGCCTGAATGGGCGTGCCATTCCATGTGGCAGTGGAATAGCCAGACTCCTGATTCGATAAGATGGATTAATTAGTTCTCTCATCGTTAGAATTGATGAACATGCACGGAGAGACGCACCTGGATTATTAGCACGGAATCGGATCACGATGCTGCCTCCCGGGATGACGGTGAGGGTGTCGCGTCGAATGGGGGTTCGGGGAAGATCATTCTCAGTCAAGCCGCTGGATTTGAATAGTCCATCGTGGTGCTGGGATTGATACACAACCTGGAACTGGTGACCGTGTAAGTGGAATGGGTGTCGACCCATATGCTCGTTGTTAACGATAATCTCCACAACCGTGTCCTTTTCAAGGACAAAGGAGTTCGTTTTCGAGCCGTAGATAGATGCATTCATTGCATTTTCGCCGCTCGTGAGGGCCGTATATAGAGTGGGCACGTCGGGAGACTCGTAGCTGATATCATTGAGGAGCCAGCTGGATATGTTAGTTAAGTAGGACTGTTCAGTTGAAAAAACAAGAAGAAGAGAGATACTTACTGGGTAACTCCATCCTCGAGCACATTCATGCCCATGTCCAAGGTGATGGTGCGATTCGGGCTGGGCAACAACGGTTCTTCGTCATACGGCACGAGTGACATGTCGTGTATACTGTCATACCTGG
Source organism: Paecilomyces fulvus (assembly GCA_029606305.1). Lineage (NCBI taxonomy): Eukaryota > Fungi > Ascomycota > Eurotiomycetes > Eurotiales > Thermoascaceae > Paecilomyces > Paecilomyces fulvus. The sequence continues at coordinate 419,709 of JAPVCG010000074.1, read as the reverse complement.
ACAGTTTCTCTGGCTCCGGGTACGGTAGATTCGAGTCATATACGAGCCACCCTGTCGCTGCGATGCTGTAATGGCCATGGCCCATCCTTGAGTTCTTCATGCACCTGTTAGCGGGAATTCATGTGGCTGGATAAAGATATCGAAAGCATACTGGATCCAAACTCGCGACCATGGGATAGTTTGCTGTCGGATCATCCTTGGTCTTTAGAAGAAAACTACATCGCTGGCCAGCAGCGAGGTATATATTGCTAGCATTAGCCGGCTTGGTGTAGACCCCGTCCAGTTCTACAATGGTCATATTGTGGCCCTCCATCCAGAAATACTGTCCCATGAACGCTCCCATGTTGATCATTCGAACGAGGTACGTCTTTCCCGGTTTGACCGCAAGCTTGAGGTTCTGGGTATCGTTGAGCAGATTCGCATCGGGAAGCGGTTCATGTAACATCATGTTGTCCTTGTTCATATACGAGGGCAGGAGAGTCGACATGAAGTCATGATACCAGTCCGATACCGTCAAGACCAGCTCTTCATCGTACTCGTCCTTGAACGGTGACTTCTCATCATGAATAATCAAGGGACCCCGCAAGCCGTCCGGATACTGCGCTGAGACGTGAGAATGATACCAGTATGTTCCTGGTTGGTCAACCTGTATACAAAAAAAACCCCTGTTATTCTCGGCAGCTTCATACAACATGCGACAAGTTTTATCATACCGTGAAATTGTACTGGAAACTGGATCCTGGCTGGATAGCACATTGGCTAACCTGAACTGGCCCGTCCATATGGGTAGCATCCTTCATAAAGAGGCCATGGAAATGAAGCGATGTTGACTGGTTCCCTAACTGATTCAAGACGTTGACGACAATGCGATCCCCAACATTGGCCGTGATCGTGGGTAATGGCCACTGGCCATTGATCCCAATGGTCGGTTTTACGTGCGCGCCATCCGGATTCGAGTAGACCCAAGTAATGTTAAAGTCGTAAGTGACCGTGGCGCACAGAGCGCTGGGGATGAGTGCTAGCAGCGTGTACAGAAAGGCCATCCGGAGCGGTGATTTCATGGCGGGGAGAAATAGCTGGCTAAAGCCATTGCAGAGATCTGGAGGCATATTAGTTACCCCCAGATAGATCAGCGCGACTGTTTGATAGTAATAAGTAATAATATTTACTTTGGTCTTGCTGTCAGCTGTCCTTTGTTTTAGCTGTCTGGCCGCTAAAACTCTCCGACATAAATGATCTACTAAAACTCGCGCCCTGACACTCGAAACATTCTCAGTCTTCTACCATTCGTTCGTGGCTATGGGGCTTACCATTACAGGCTGAACAGTTGGCCCTAGCATCGACAAGGGCTTAATCATTGTCTCAGCTTCCAACCCCAAGAATTGGAGGTGTTTGATGTTGACTGTCGCCCCATATCGGATAAGGAGAGCCGGATCGCCCCTTACATAGCATTGCGGAATCATCTTCTTTATACCTGGATTTTGACGGCGAGGAGAATGGAAACCGCGTCGTAATCGACTCGAAATCCATTAATAGCAAGAATAATTGCATCATGTCCTTCCGATAGGGCCGGCCAGGGCTTGAACGTCGCCGAGGTTAGTCAACGTCGCTGAGCTAGTTAACTAACTTAACTAGTTAACTAGGGCTAATCTGAGACATCTAGGCATGGCCGGTTTTGACTGATGGAACGTCTAGATCGTGGAAATGTTTTCAACTTGAGCACGTTTGGCTTTCCGGGAATGTGGATATCTAATCAACCCCTATCGCTAACTATGCTACAGAGTCGCACCTAGCCGAATCTTCTGCCATTCGGTTATTGCGGAATAATTTGATCCCAATTCAGATCTACCCAATTGTTCGGAGACATCTCACAAATTCACTAGCACCAAACATTTTTTGATCTATATAATGAGAAATTCTGCCATATGGTGCGTTATTGTATTTCGGATGCTTCATACAATCTCCATTCCGACCGGAACCTTTCTTGAGAGTTATTGCTGTCTGTCCCCCTGTGAAAAAGAGTAGATCCCGCTCATAGAATGCATGCGGTATATATGATGAGTCTCTTTAGGGTATCTTCCAAAAACTTTTAAATTTAACGGTTGAGATGCTTTTCCCGAATGAAAAGGGAGCTGAAAAGCGCAAAGAAGACGATGCCGATCATGAAGGCAAAACCGGTGTTTGTTGATGAACCATAGCAGCTTCTCACGATCTGACGAACACCTAGCTCGAGGGTCTTGATATAATCAAGACTTTGGCGGACCCCTTCGACGATGCGATCGATATCCTTGCTGTTTCTCAGGGCAAATCGAAGTCTCTCCCGAAGTAGTTGCTGGATAACTGTAGAGGACAATGAGACACCGATGACCGAACCTAGCGATCTGAAAAGATACGAACAAGCTGTCACGACAGCTTGATCTTCGGGTGTGGCATTCGAGACTGCAAATCTTCGTCAGCGGTGGAAGGGGGAAATTCTATGGAAAGTTCCTTACTCAAGCCGATCAAAGTCGTGGTAACGCCGATTCCGTTCCCGAATCCTGACATTACCATGCCTACCATCATACCAGCCAGGCTTTCTGTGGCAGCACCAGAAAAGAGGAATATAAACGTGAGGCCAGTGGTCAACAAGGAATATGCAATGACCGTTAGCCAATAGTACTTCCCCGTCCATCGCATGACAAATCCACCGAAAAGCGATCCGGAGACACCCGCGAAAATGGTGGGCAAGAGACGGATACCAGCCCCAGTCGCAGAAACACCGTCTAGAGCCTGGAAGTACAGAGGAATATAAAATAGCGCCGCTAGCCAACCTCCAAAGCTGAAGAAGTTACAGGCGTAGCAAGCAAAGAGCGACCTGTCGAAGATGATATGACCGGGAGCAAAAGGCTCAGCAGCAACATAGATCTCCACGATGACGAACAAAGCGAACAGTACTATCGAAACGCTGAGAGAGATGATGGTAATTGGAATTGTCCATGACACATTGCTCCCGCGGTCAAGTCCAAGGAGAAAGCCAAGGACGGCTCCAATAAGGATAACAGCTCCCAGAAAGTCGATACGTCGTAGCTTCTCTTTCCAGTGGCTCTTATCTCGGGCTGGTATCTTCAACATCAACGATACGGCTGCGAAGGCAAGGAAGCAGAAAGGAACTTGCGCGAGGAAAGCCCTAGGGGAGTCAATAAGTTGCAACATCCACGGATCATCATGCCAAAAACTAACCAACGCCAGCCAATATAGTCCGCCAGGATACCACCTGCACCAATGTTAGCAGATACTCTGCAGTAGATCATAAGAAATCGACTGACCTAGAGGAGCTCCAGTGCCAGAACCGGTGGCATAGATTATGTTAATAACGCCCTGCCACACTCCGCGATCTCGAAGCGGAACAATGTCGCTCATCAGGATACTGACAACGGTTGTCATGCCACCGCCTCCAATGCCTTGGAAAACCTATAACGCGATCAGCAACATAGTATAGAAGTTTGCTCCGTCACCTAACGTACGCGAGCCGCTATGAGTTCATTGATATTACGTGCCAATCCGCAGAAGAGACAGCCCGTTCCAAAGATAGCGTATGCAAACAGCAAACATATCTTGCGGCCGAATATATCGCTCAATTTCCCGTACAGCGGTTGGAAAGAAGTCAGCGTCAAGAAGTACGAAGTGGCGATCCAACTTGTGAGATTGAGAGCTTCTAGATCGCTTCCAATCTTTCCATAACTGGCAACAATGATCGTCTGGTCCGCAGCAGATAGGAAGACCTACATCACATTAGATCAGGGAGCATAGATTAGTTACACCCAATGGTAATGTCATACGCCGATTGAAATCGCAGGAATTATGTATCTCAACTGCTGTTCTCCCGTTGTCACTGGGGCAACACTGCTCTCTCTCGACACAGCTTCTTCTTCTCCTGTTTCCACCAACCCGGGATCTATGACAGCTCCCGTCGGTAAAGGCTCGGCGGGAACATGGCTGTCCCTACGCTTGCCCAGCAACGGAGAAGTCTCCGTGGGATGATCTCTGAAAGTCATTATGACCGAGATTCTCGAAAATGCATCCCAATTGCTGACAGCGGAAAAATGGTGTTGTTGGTGAAAAGAAAACGAGATATCACGACGTCCAGCGATCGGATTAAGCCGCTCTTCTAGGTATTACCTCACGTGATGATAAGCAGCCCCGCGGCGATTTGCCTGATTTCCCCAAAGGGAAGTTCGGAATGGCTTTATCGAACTAAATCAAACAAACGAAGGTTTGCAAGCTATTTAAGAGTATTTGGCAAAAATGGCTCCACTGTTTTCGACTCCCGCGTAATAAAAACAGTCTAAATGACAGTTACGTACAGAGAGACCTTGGGGTATACAGAACGGTCAGAAAAGGAAATCTGTATATAGTCGTTGCTGCTGAAGGCACCACAGGAACCTAGCATCAGGTCTGAATCATGGTATGTCCTTTTCATTGCAATGTGCAAGTCTGTCATGAATCCGTCTAACGTCATTTGAATTTTCTGTTGTCAAAATGGTCATGCAGAAGTCGTCTCGGCAGCAGCGCCATTCTCGCCCTCCTTCGCATCACTTGTTGAAGGCATAGGGACCGGGCCACCGGGAGAGTCAGGCAACCTTGCGGTCAGAACCTCAACTCCGTCTTCAGTAACCAGGAGCGTGTGCTCGAACTGGGCCGATAGAGACCCATCTGCCGTAGTACTCGTCCAGTCATCAGGCCAGGTCTTATCCCGGTGAGTGCCAATGTTGATCATTGGCTCGATCGTGAAACACATTCCCGGTTTCGCAGTACCAACCGCCTTATTCTTCGCGTAGTGCGGAACGTTTGGCGCACAGTGAAAGAGTTGGTTGATACCGTGTCCGCAATAGCTCTTCACCACACTGCAGTTTCTGCTCTTCGCATGCTTCTCAATAACATTACCGGGTTCTCTGAAGAGCATGCCTGGCTTGACAAGTTCGATTGACTTATCCAAGCATTCTCTTGCGGTCTCGACAACTCGAACGGCGTCTGGGTTCGAACAGGCCTTCTCGCCCACATAATATGTCTCATTGATGTCACCGTGGAATCCACCATGGTACAGCGTGACATCAATATTAATGATGTCGCCATCCTCCAGAGGCCGCTGATCCGGGATACCATGGCAGATTGTTTCGTTGATCGAAGTGCAAACAGACTTGGGGAAGTGGAGGTAGTTTAGCGGCGACGGGTATGCCTGCGCATGTCAGGATGGCAACGAAACAAATTCATGATATGAATAGCCACCTACATCTCTCTCCAGACAAGCTTTATGGACAACTTCATCAATGTAGTCCGTCGTCACTCCGGGTTTGACCTCTCGTGCGGCGATGTCCAGGACTTCACGTGCCAGTCGACACACCTTCCTCATACCCTCCTGTTCCTTCTTGTTGAGGATCGTAATATTATGTCGGCCGACGAATTTCTGTTCTGAGCGGGGAATGCCATCGTAAGCATAATCGGGATGGCGGATCGACTCCGGGACCGTTCTTCGTGGGGAGAGAGGGTAGACGGGTCTCAAGGAACCGGAAAATGGGAACGTGGGAAACGGGTTGTAGTGTCCGGTTGCTGGATCTGGTTCAGAAACTACTTTCGGAGGGAAAAAGTTGGTGAGGATATTACTCTTGGCCTTGTGGACAGTCTTATGCGAGGTCTGATTTCTATTAGCCACGAGAACAGTTCGGGTCAAAAGTGCAACAAGTGCACCCTTACGGAATCATAAGAAAGCCTACCCAGCTCCGCTTGAAACAATCTTGAGAGCAGAAGAAGCTGTCAGTGCCCTGCTTGAGACAGGTCGGGCACTGCAAGCTCCCCGCAGGATTCCCGCAATCCACCCCGATGCATTTCCGCGTCGCAACCTCGGCCGTCATGCCGTAGAGGATTTTGTTAAAGTAATGAGACAATAAAGAAGTCAAAGCTACCAAAGAGAAATGCAGAGCAGTTGAGGATAAACGCAAACAATCACCTTGAAGGGAAAAAAAGTCTCTGCGGGACCGAGGCTGGATACTCCGAAGTGGCGTCAGCTGGTTGGCGAACCAACGTTCGTCTAGACGCCTTAGGCGCCCTGTTACCGCTCGCCTTCACTGATATATAATCATGAGGTGACTCAATTTCCCCCTCTAAGACCTCTGCTGTTAACAATTGGATCTGTATCAGCCATGGCAGACACTTCGAAAAGGCAAAAGGTCGTGATCGTCGGTGCGGGGCCAGTTGGCTCGCTTGCTGCCCTCTACGCAGCATCAAGGGGCGATGATGTCGAAATGTATGAATTGCGCGGAGGTACGTTCTGTTGCAAACCACCCACCTTACTGAGCTTTCCATAAGTCCAAAAGTATTTGTATACTTGTTATCCACTCTTGTTTCCCTTTGTGCAATTCCAATTCTCGACGAATATCCTGGAAATTTTCTCTCGTCCTTCTTTTCTGTCCACTTATGGTACACTCTTTCTTTGCTTAGCACCATGGGGCTGTGTGTCATCTTATTCTATCCTTTTTTCGGGTCTTAAAATTCTTTTTGTTTTTTTTTTCTTTGCAAAATGAATCTTCTTGGTATATGAGGTCACCCTATTCATGACGCATTTTCCGTAGATCTCCGCGATCCATCAACTATCCCGCTCAATTTCACCAAGTCGATCAACCTGGCTCTCTCAGAGCGCGGCATCCATTCGATGAAGGAGTCAGGACGAGATGGCTTGATTGACAAGCTCCTTCAAGAGACCATACCAATGTATGGCCGGCTGATCCATGGTAAAGATGCCTCGGGGAAGCTATGGGAGGCAGCACAAGCATACGATGTTCATGGCAGAGTTCGTCATTTCTGTCGTAGTTTACCGGGACTGTTCGTGTGCTAATCCTCAGGCAGGCCATCAATGCTGTAGATCGAGGGGCTCTGAACAATGCTCTTCTGGACGAACTTGATCGAACGCCAAATGTTAAAATATTCTTTAACCACAAACTCACCGGCGCCGACTTCCGCTCTAACAAGGCATGGTTTGAACGGCGGCTACCGAGCAGCACAGACGACATGTCCAAAGATCCTTCTGCTCCTGGCCGAGGAGAAGAAGTTGAAATCTCTTTCGATATGTTAATTGGCGCTGATGGGGCCCACTCTGCGACAAGGTACCACATGATGAAATTCGCTCGTGTGGACTACCAGCAAGAGTACATCGACACTCTGTGGTGCGAGTTCCGAATTGCACCAACAGAGGATGACAACTTTCGTATTTCCCCGAACCACCTTCACATTTGGCCAGGGAGGGAGTTTATGTTCATTGCTCTTCCTTCTTCCGACAAGTCATTCACGTGTACATTGTTCGCACCATCGTCTCACTACTCTGAGTTGGAGAACGCGCCTCATAAGGTTGTCGAGTTCTTTGACCAATACTTCCCTGGTGTCTGCCCCGATTTGATCAGTCCAGACGCACTCCAAGAGCAATTCACATCTAATCCCCATCTCCCTCTTATCAGCCTCAAGTGCAACCCTCATCACTTCGGTTCCAGTGTGGTCATAGTTGGCGATGCTGCACACGCAGTGCTCCCTTTCTATGGCCAGGGTCTCAATGCGGGTATGGAAGATATCCGTGTTCTGTTCGAGCTTCTGGACAAATACGGTGTCTACGATTCACCATCGGATCCTGAGACTCGAAAGGCGTTTAGGGCCAATGCCTTCCAGGCATATACCGATCAACGGGCACCTGATACCCATGCGATTAGCGACTTATCGAAGCGCAACTACCTCGAGATGCGCTGGGGCGTCAAGTTACCTCTTTACAAGATGCGTAAATACGTCGAGGAAACCCTGGACAGCTATTTCCCTCGCCTCGGCTGGCGCACACAGTATTCCCGTGTTAGCTTCAGCAATGAGAGGTATTCCGAGGTGATGCGAGCTGCGGACAGACAGGGATGGGTATTCACTGCTGGTCTGAGCTCTGTGGCTCTCTCCGTGTTGGGGACTTTCGGCTTCATACTATACAGGTTTCGGAGAGAGGTTCTCCCTTCAGGGTTCATGTTGCTCCCTCTGCAAACCCTGACAGACATTTCTTTTAAGGCGTATAACACAGCTTTTCGTTTGTATTCGTACTCATGATGGCCCTTCTGGTGTCTAGTCTTTGTCTTGGCTATGCATCGGCCGTTAGCTTGTCGAGGACGTTGCAGAGTAGAGCACGGAGATTGGATATGCTGGTTGGCTTGGTTAGAGGCTTCCGTGACGTGGGAGGTTGATGAGCTGCTGTCACCTGTTGCCAGGATCGGTGGGTCAGCTGGATGATGTTCTTCTCTTGTATACTATGGGGGCCCAGCATAAAAAAAATATTTAACCGACACCACTCAATCGAAACACAATAAATGAAAAGGAAAATCCTAGTGCGGGACTTACATCCCTTAGAAACCGAAGACTTGAAATTAAGAATTATCCACAAGTCCCCTATAGTTAACTAGTGAGAAGAACCACATTAACTACTAACCACCAACGCACATGGAGAAAATTATGCAATTCTTGTGCTCTTTGCTTCATCAAGCATAAAAAGAAACGCTTTTCAACAATCACGGCCGGATGGTGTAGTTGGTTATCACGTATCGTTAACATCGAGGATCCAAATCCTCGGGTTCCGATAAGGTCCTGGGATCGAACCCCAGTCTGGTCATAACTTTTTGCTCCGTATCCGCTTAGATGGATCGCAGCGGATTCAATTTTTTTTATTGTGCTGGTGGCGATCCGGAACCAGTGGAAGTAAGTGGGGCGAAGCTTGGCATTTTAAATATATAGATCGGACATATACAGCATGTATTTTCGAGTACCCTGCTAGGGAAAGCAGTTTAATTCGAATCTCAATTTAGAACGACGATTCGAGAATGCAAAGTGATTTTTCTCCGTCCAACCAGCGGGGACTAACAATCGTGGAAAGAAAGTCATTTTATTCCGAGTTGATGAAGGGTCGGAAGAACCAGCAAAGAACATCCAAGTGCAGGAATAGAGGTATAGAAAAATTTTGATGCATAGTGTTGTGTATGTTGAGCTGTGGAGAAAACAACTAAAATTCTAGCTGGATGTATTTGGTGAGGAGAAATCAAGCAGTGATTTCCACAAGGGAAGAGAATGATTGTAAAAAGGAAACATGATGGAAACACAGATTAGTATATCCGATATCCTGTAGCATGGAATGGTGTAACTTTCCACATTCTCTCCCAATTTCGGAGAAAGTGGTTTTAGAATTTTGAGGAATCATATCTCAGGCCTAGAGCCGGGTCTGTCTGCCATTGCCTTGAATGCAAGGTGACATGTCCGAGGAGAAAAGAGAATAGTCTTTTCCATTTCAGTCTTATTTCTCTGTGAGGCATCTCACTTTCTTACCCTTCCTGTCACATTAGCTGAAGATTGCCCCCGCAAACTGAGTAACATCGAGGCTCATAGAGGGGTTGACAGGTCAAAGAGAACTGAAAACGTATGTCTCAGCCTCTAGTAGAAACACTTGACTCTACCAAACACGATAATAGATACAAAACCTCCATGTGTAGCAAGTTAAATCGGGTCTAAAACACCACCAAGGTTGTCTGGACAGGAGCCACTTTATATAAGCGTCCATGGATCGGAAATGGCGTGGTGACACAGGAAGGAGTGACAGAGACATTCAACCAAGACAACTGACCAGCTAGGAATAGCAGATCATACCCATCACTGTTACTCCTGGAGTGTACACAGAGCAACGGGGAGGAAAACAGCCAACCAAGACTACCGCAGAAAATGAATGAAAAGAAAGCAAAGACAAAAACCATTTAGTGAGAGTTACGGCTTCAGAATATGATTTCAAAGCACGTCTGCGAGAAAGGTGCTTCAAACAGTGGCGCGAATGGTGACAGTCGCTAGTTTAAAGTAGACACCAGCTCGATTGGGTCAGTCAGATGGTGATCTGATATTGTATGACCCGTAGATGCTGTCGTAGCAAGTGTGTCCTTTATACGGCCTTTGGAAGTCAAAAATCCAATTCGTTTCCGGCTGGAAACTGGGCCACTATGGCGAAGGGCTAGTCCAGTGTCTCTCCTATCGGGTCGATTCCTTGGATATCCAGGGGACGGAGACGAGAATCACGGTCAGCGGGTAATAAGCTCCATGAAGATATTATATGTTCTCATGGAGATAAGAATCTGGTGGCAGTACTGTATCCAAGCATGGGTTCAGGAAGTGCCAAATTTTACTCGACGAGACCGTCTATCCTGGATAAGCATTTCCGTCTGCACATATAGGCGATCCAGGTATTCCATTGCGGTTGCATCCTTCAGTATTTTTGCAACTTGGGTTCCGGCTGAGATCAGTTGCAAGACATTCCGGTCATCCTTGACTGGCCTAGATTGATGCTTGGCAGCATGTCGCATCTCCAGGGAATTCTCCAGGACAGTAACTAACTGCTTTATCTGACCATTGTACAATACGCGGGCCGGAATTCGACGCTTAGTGGCCAGTCTCTTCAGGAGATATACCCACTCCGTCCACTCACGGTCTGCAGGTACCCTGACCTGTCTTTTGTCCGGTTCCACGGGAATGGGGAATTGATATTTGGCAATGAAATCGAAGGCACATTGTGACAAGCAATCATTAACTTGGCAAAGGATCTGGTCCTGCTCCGCGATATCAAGGTTAGTAGGGAGATGAGGCAATTCTCTCTCCTGAGCCGCTATTTTTCGAGGAGATGGCATATCCAGAAGTTGATGTGGTCCATCAAACTCGTCGCGGTTAGACGGTCGCCTTTGACGATAATATTTGACGGGTCCTCTTGACTTATCAGAGTGCCGTTTAGATATCTCCACGGAATAATCAGATCCTTCCATTGATCTGGATGAGTCCTGATCTCGCATCAGAGACTCTGAGGACATGTGTCCGTGGGATTCCCAATCCCCAAAGCCCGAAACCGGGCGTGGTGCCTGGCCGATGGGTGCAAAAGGATCGTGGGCGGATTTATGCAAATAACGTCCATATTCTTCATTAGAAGTCAATCCGGAAGTCTGAGAAGGACGATAATTATAGGCCCCAGGCTGTCCTACGGGCCAAGCAAGCGCCTGTGGACTTCTAGGTGTAGAGTCCTGGGGCTGCGGAAATGTTCTTTTCCCGCTAGGAAGGAGAAACCAGGAAGGTTTTAGTACACTATTTGAGAAACGAGCACGAATAGATCATAATATACCTTTGCTGATAGATGATAGGCCCATTAGAGGAGGAAGTAGTGTAGAATGGCGCTGGTTGCGACATCAGGCTAATGGGCGACGTGAGTATGGATCGAATTGCCAGCACATCTGTCTGAATGACACTGACCTTCGACGAGGAGATGTGTCCGACTCGCTGCTTGCAGGATAGAATCCAGAATCAATGCTCGATGCAGTGTCCGAGTAGGAACGGAACCCTCTAGGTAAGGCCATCAAAACAGGTGAAACAACAGGAGGCATGGAGCGAACTGGTGGAGCCAGAAGGAAATCGAAGAAAATAGTCGTGAGAGCTTGTATAGTATATCGAAATCAAGGTGAAAAAGGATATGTATAAAACTGCGTCGTCGAAGGACTATTATATTCCTGTGGAGTGCTTAGAGCCAGGGAGGCTCATAGTCGGGGTGTGAATAGAGTCCGGTAACAACGCATCTATTCTAAAAAGGCGCTATTAATGGGCAACCCAACAAGTGGATTCCCAGTAATAGCTCTCCACTTGGATCGGGGTCTGAATGATCCAGAAGAGTGTGAGTGATCCCAAGCTGTTCAAAGCTGTTGTTCTCACCGCCTGTTGACGAGATCCATCACCGGCCGTGTTCACCGGGGAAGATAGCTTCAAGCAAGTCCACAAGAAACATCGATATGGAACGGAGATGGCCCAGTAAGATGAATGTGCTAATATCAAGGCAGGCGAATTTTCCTCCCTGAATGGTCGATGGAATGTCTCCGTCGGGTACGTGAACAATGCCATGGATAGAACCGGATGGTCAGGCGTCTAACCTCTCAAACGGTCACAGAAGCATTTCGACACGCTTGCTAGCTGCCTTCTACCTGACGACCAGAGAAGCTTCAGCAAAGCACTAACCATGGTCCCTGGGAGCTTTGGGCAGCAATGAATAGCAACGAGGCCACTCCGTCCACTCAGAGCTTGTTCCTTCTTCGGACACTTGGTTTCTTGAGACATTTTACGGAGATTAGGGCCTGGCCGAGAAAAAATCCTGGCGGAGAAAAGGCAGCCAGAGAGACACACATATGTCGGATGCTTCAAGGCAATAATGATAGTCGTGATGTGGCGACGGCTGATGATTCGCATGGGTAAATGACTCGCATGCCGAGAACGGTACCTGTGCTTTCTGCTACACGGTTTCATAGCGCTGCAATGTACGAACTCACTGATATCTTAACGCTGTTGGAAGACAGTTTTGACTTCCGAAAACACGGTCGTCTTTCTAGGTACAATCCAACGAGAAACCGGAGAAGGTATGCACAGCGACGGAGAAGCCCACTTTGACACGCGAGAGATGGGAGCGTGACATTGCGAAGTGGACTGTGGAGAGCGTGGGATCTGCATCCCGTACACCGGAATTCTTCGATGAAATTGGGCATAAATGCGCTGTTCGAGGCCCAACTACGGAGTAGACAGAAAGAGACTCGGAGGCGTTGGGGAGCGGGAAGCCCGTGCTGAAATCTGGGTAGCGGAATACCTCCTACGTTTGAGGGAGTATATTGCTTCACGAAGCAAAGCATCCCTTCAGTTCATCTTACGGTTTTCCGGGGTTCTCTATCTGTTTATTTGAAGGTGTCGATCTGAGCTTCTTTTGGCCGGCCGGGTAGACGGTTTGATGATATCACCCAGGAGACCTCTAGGGTTGATTATGCTGAGGTGCTTTACGCGCATGGCGTGGGAGACAATCCCTGAACAAGAGGCTGCAAGTGATAGCAGTCAAGCCTGGTGGGTAAAGGAGAGGTTGCAGAAGTTGACGATTCCTATGGAATCTGTTGGACAATCGGCAAGCTGTCGATCCAGATAGAGTCTGGAAGCGTGAGAGGCTGGGTGAAGACAGTTGTCTGAGTACGAAGCCAACACAGAAGGGGTAAATTCCTCTTTGAGATACTGCTGGAACGGCGAGGCTGTTGATTCTTCAATGGTGGAAGGAACAATGTGAGTGCTCCAACATCATGACGATATTAGCATAAGTGCTTCATTCATTCTGTGAAGACCGGCACTTCTCGGAATCAAAGTCCATATAGATGGTGATCTTTACCAATAACCTTTCTCTGGCGCTTCACACCTCTCAGGTCGGGCCGTTAGGTAGGTCAACCCCCAGGCGACGAGCATAATCCTGAACTTTGATGAGCAGGACTTGGCCCACGTATACAACCGTTGGCCTCGGAGTACTCACTTCACAGCTGAGACGGATAGCATCCTCGATCCCGACACGAGCCTCATAACCGAGGATCTTCCTTGCTTTTTCTCCGTTTGCATATCGGACGGAACAGGCATCTCTAACGCTACCCCTACTGAGCGTCGTCGTTGCCCCAGACATCCATGTCAAATACTCCGAGATGAGCCCTGCAGCCCAAGCCAGGCCTGTTGGGATATGGACCTGAAATGGTGGGATGTGCCCAAAGTGTGCCCATATCGTCAGGCAGAAGTCACGAAATGTGATGGGTTCGTTGTTCTGGATGAAGAAGGCCTCACCAGCTGCGCTCTTCGAAGTGGTGAGGTTCTCCGCAGCTAATACGTGGGCGTCTGCGATATTCGTTACATATGTCACGTCCCAGAGGTTCGAACCATCGCCAATGACGAAAGGAGTCTCCCTTTTTTCGATACATGCATGGATAGCAGGGACCAACTGGCAATCCCCTGGTCCGCAGAGTACCGAAGGTCGAAGAGCGCAGGTCACGAATGTGGGATCAGATGCTTGGAGGACGATTGCCTCTGCCGCTGCCTAAGATCTAGTTAGTATACCGGAACAAAGCCATTATACACGTGGGTAAGTAGCCGCAAGACCTTGGATTCTCCGTATATAAGCGACGAGCGAGACGTAGGCCAGCCTTCGTCGATATTATGATAGGGGGTGCTCATGTCATCTGTGACCGCACAACAACTGCTAGTATAAACGAACGCTTCCACTCCGGCTTTCTTCGCTGCATGAAGTGTATTTTCGGTGCCTTCGACATTGATTCCCCATACTAAACCTTGCAACTTCCTCCCAAACCGCTCCCGAAGTACGGGCACTATTCCTGCAGTATGAATGACAACAACCGGCTTGACTTTGAGGATGACCTCTTCGATCTCACCTGAAGACGTGACATCAGCCTTGATAAATGTGATACTAGCTGGCAATTCATGCGTAGAATTAGGCGATCTTATATCGACAATCGTGATGGCGCAATCAGGGTGCTTTTCAGCCAAAGCTCTCGCCGTTGCGGAACCCACGAAACCGGTACCGCCAGTAATCAGAACATTGTTGAGGGCCATTCTCCTCTTTTCAACAGAACCGAAAGCAGTAATATTTATCGTCACGGTATTAGATTATAGATGTCCTTGACAGGTCGTTCTCCTCTTTCTTCAGTTTGTCTTTAGCAGGAAGTCGGGATGTAACCGAACCGGCGTTCGCGGAAGCTCGTGACCTCTCTTGCGTTTAAGATTGAACCCCAGTTGCGAGATGCCACCCTGAAACTTCTCAATCTGTAAGATTTGAGAATCAGGACATAGCCATGATGATAGGCTACTGCCCTCTATGCAAGGGAAGAAATTCTGGGCAAGTGTCTTTATCGGCTGCAAGCCTCCATAGAACAATGATGGGCTACATCATTTAAACCATCAAATAACCAAATATTTGGTGCTTGTACAAGGAGAGTTGAGCATGAAAAGGTACAAAGTGATAGCGTTAATATACAGACCCATGATCTAGGTATATCGAAAGTCGCGAACCATGAGACAATGCGACTGACCAAACTCCGAATCGATGCAAAAAAGACATCACCTCTCCCATCTAATTAATCCTGCACAAAACGAGACCTCCCACCTTCTTCTCAACACATTCTCTGGCTTCCAAGATCCCTCGGTCCGTAGACAGGAAGAGGCACTCTCCGGGGGATCGCAGGCCCTCGACATATCCGCTCTTCTCGCCTCGGATGATCCGGCGGAGGCCTGGAACGTCCAAGTTTATTCTTCTCTTGGGCTTGCTGACCATTGACAGTTTGCCAAGGACCGGTTCGCTCTGCCAGTACTTCAGTCCGAGCCACAGACGTCTCGAAGCAACGTTGCTTTGCGTGATGGATTCCACCCCTTGCGATTCGTCATTCACAGACGGATGACCGAGCAGAATATGCGCAGGCGGAGGAGTCGGGCCACCTCGAACGACTGTTGAAATGAATCCGGCATTCTGAAGGGCGAGGGAGAGCTTGAGGTGGAGGTTGGAGTTGGGAATGGAGGTCAGACCCAGGCGTGCCTTCGTGGCGTTGTTAAGGTGCGAACAGACATGAGCAAGATTGACGAGCGACATTTTGAATCGTTATATGGAATGAATTGGCCCCTAGGGCCTTGTTGACAGGTGAACAATTGGTTTTCTTTTGGCCGTCCGAGCGCGCTGCAACGAGCTGGTGTTTTTGGTATGAGCAACCCTCGTGCGTCTGAGAAGTGTAGATACAGATGGTGAAATACTTACAGAGATGGTAACTAGCGTAATTGCTGATAGCAAACAGCCAAAATATGATCTGGCAGCCGACAAAAGCTATCAGTGTTTCCCCGGACCTCGAGATGAAAATTTCGGAGAAACGATGCGACGAGCTCCGCCCTCCGTCTGCGCCGACTTAGTTAACTTTAGCGGGAACGACACTTCGAGCAATCAGCTTCGATATCAACCATCTACAGCCCTTGTATAAGCGCCGGGTCTCTCGAGCACAGCACCCTGCAGGCGCTTCACGTCCAGTAAGTAGTTTCCCCTCCTTTATCCCCTATATAACCCTCTGTATCACCTCATTTCTGCGTACCTGTTCTTTTTTTTCTTCTTGTTTCAATTCTATCCACTACATTGAGCCTTTGCTTATCAACGCCATGCCTCCGTTACCGGGTGAAGAGCGTATGCTGACAGTGTAAGTTAGAGACCCCGCAGCGATCATGTAGGTACACCAGTGATCTGATGCGTCTAGATTCGCGGATATCCACTATTATTTCACTGCACCAACTCCCAAACCTCTCCATCACCGATTCGATAAAGGATCCTATCTCTATCTCTATCACGATGCAGCGCAGCATAGGACTCGGATAGAGATCGCGAATAATCCAGGCACCCCTGAACAAGATGCCTTCAATGGAGGTTCGCTACCACCGTCTGTTCTGTCTAGGTGGCCTGTAAAACTAATGAAGCCTCAGCACTGGACTGCATCCATATTCAACACTCAATCAAATTCCCGACTCGCTGTACGTTGATAGTGGATGGAAACGCTCCGGAGCAGACACCACCTGCTGCTGCGAACCCCCATGAATGGCGCTTACCCAGTTCCGATCCCCGGGACGAGGGGAAATTCCTCTTTCGCCTCCATACGCTAGATATTTACCTCTGGACATTGGATGACGCAAACCTACTCCTTGGTACCCTCGAGCATGTTCTATCCCCGGGACAGATCGAGACAGATCGTCACCCACCGTCTGCAACATCCGAGGGAGCAGTAAGCAGTGTTGTTCAGCAGCTTGAGAACGTTGCTATAACAGATCCTGCCTATGCAAATGGACAGACGCGGAACTCTCGATCAGAAGCGACCTCTATGCCGCAAGCAGTGTCCCAGCCTGCTGTGGAACAGCTAAAGGAGCAGACTGATAATTCGAACTATACACCTCTTGCTTACAATCCCGCTACTCCTGCTGCCCCAGAACTAATTAAGCATCGCGAGAAGACTCCGCCGCCGGCGGATGGTGTTGAAGGGACCGGACTTGCAGCGGCAGCCGTAGCAGATAACGATCACCTGTATGCTTCTCCACCGCTCTCAGCTGGCTATGCGACACCCTCAGGCCACCAGTTACCATACACAGTACCAGGTGTGACACAGCCTGGATATGGGTCACCACCACCAAGTGCAGGTCTCAGCCAAGGATCTTTACCATCTCACTCGTCACCGCTTCATACCCCCTCGAGGAGTCTTTCATTTCCCGGACCGCCTGTGGCCGAAAGCTCTGTAGCGCGACATGGATCCATCTCTTTTGCTCCTCCTCCCCAGAACCCGAATCCGCATCCCTACAGCCAGCATTCCTATGCTCCACAGTCACATCACCATCACCATCAGCCACACTATGAGGACTACCTACAGAAGCAGCCAGTGTCACCACCTCCTCCAATTGGAGGATATTCGAATTTCTCATACGAGCAACCCCATCACCACCACGGTGATCGCAGAGAGTATGATATCCATAGCCAAGTGTACAGGCCAACTGAAGCTGAGGCCACCAGCCATCATTACAAGCACTCCGTGAAAGCCCTGAAGAATCCAGCTCGGCCTCACAAATTGGAAGATAAAGCGTCACGTATCGAGAATGGCGTGAACAGGTTCATAAAGAAACTTGAGAAAAGGATATGACCTTGATCCGTCTCCTGGCTTGTCAGTTTCCACCTGACTCGTGTATTTGTCCACGGCGCTGCGTTCTTGATGTTGAGATCACGATACCCGCTCGTTTGAATCTTCTGGATGTATGAATGATCCGACTATCCGCGGTCGGTCATCGAGCTTTATTGCTGCTGGATGGCAGTTTACCCAAAGAGGTCATCCAGTTCTGTTTATCCTATCCGTTCTGAGATCGTTTCGCTTTCTGATTTCGATATCTTTTGCCCTCCAGCTGTTTACAGGGTTCCTGCTCATTAGATTCTTTGTCCATATTGACAGACTGTATCCATCGCGCAAGCGATGGTGAAACTTCTCGAATAAGAGCATAGCAACATGGAACAACAAATTCCGTGCTCTAACAGTGACGTAAAAACATATCCTAGGAGGGAAAATAAATATACACAAAGAATGTCCAATCAATTTCTTGCATTGTAAATGAACAAGCTAGACGCCAAACTAAGGTATACTCATACCAGGGGGAAGATTTCCGAAGACAGGGATGCGGGCTAAAAACACACAAACTCTGTTGACCTACCGAGGGCTCCAAAACAAAATTCGAAACAAAATTTATCAAAACCCCTTACAGTAGCAGAAGCTGCAGGGATATCCAGATGACATGAAGAAGATGCGGGCCACAAGAAGAAGATGAAGTGAAGTGTAGACAAAATAGGGGCTGGCCAGAATCGCATCTCAATTACAGGAAGTATACTGATAATCGAAGTTGGTGTAAGGGAACCAAACCGAGCCAAACTGCTTGAAGGGAACCGAAAGGCTGTGAAGCTACCCTAATAAGACTCTCCGATGGCTTCTATGGTCTGCGTGGGAACAGCCGGAGTTTCTTGAGATTCGCCCTCCTTGGTAGTCTCGTTGACCGTGGTATTGACTGCAGCTGTAGCTGGGATTTCCTTGGCATCTTCGTCACTTTCTCCAAGGGGAGCTTCAGTTGGCTTTTCAGCAACAGCTTCAGAATCACGTTCGGAGGTTTGCTCCACGGTCTGTCCTGCAGATTCCTTCACTGGAACGTCTATTGGCGCTTCCGCAGGGACTTCCGTCGAGGCTGACTCTGAGGTCTTCTTGGGATCTTCAGCAGGGACTTCGATCGTTGCCTTCGTAGAGGCCTCAGCCGCAGTTTCTACTGTAGCGGCGGCAGTCTTCTCTTTCTCTGGCTCTTCTGGCACAGAGGCCGGGTTCGAGTGGACTCTCGGTTCCTGTTCACGCTGTTCTTTTCCGTGACCCTGAGTTTCTTCCTTCCTCGTCACTGCTTGCACGTCCTTCCCCCTCGAGGGAGTACGGGTGCGTTGCTCAGATTTGACAGGACGCCTCGGAGGAGTCCTGGCGGTTGGGGTCCTTGTCCTTGGGGGACTCTTCACTTCAATCTTCTCGTGTACCTTACTGGCCGAGCTGGCCGTAGGCCGCATCATCCGTGCCAAGAATCCTTCATCGGCGGCTTTGGAGCCTCCATTACTGTTCCGAGACTTCGGCCTGTCATTGCCTCTCGGAGAAGCAACCGCCGCACGGGAGGGCTGTCGCGGAACACTCGAGGTCCTATTCGAGGAGACCCGCGGCGATGCTCCTGCTCTATCCTTCCTCAGAGAAGACGGCTTCCGCGTAAGACCGGATGAGGGTGTCTGCGCACGGCTTGGCGATCGAGAAACAGTTCCTGCCTTGGCAGCTGAGGAGGCAGTTGGTGCTGTCATGGAAGCTGGGAGACGGACTGCGCGTGTAGGCGACTTTGAGCGAGCTTTCCCATTGGGAGAAGAGTTGACCGTTGTCTTTTTGGAGGGGTCCCGAGAGGGTGTTGAGGTTGGGGTAGACCTCGGGGTGATCTTCGCAGCTGGGTTCAGCGAAGGTCGAGTGCGTTTCGTAGCTACTGTTTTAGCAGGCTCCTTTCCAGAAGGTTGCCGGACAAGATTTGTGTCCCGCGATGGCCCTTGGGATGCAGAAGTAGTAGATTTCTGCGGACGAGACTGGGTAGGTGACTTGGCGGGCTTGGTGGGAGAGGTCTTGCCGTTGAGCTGAGAAGAGGAGTTATCTCTAGGTACCGACACGTTCAATGGACCCTTGGTGACTGATTTGGAAGTGGCACCTGCTGTCTCAGCTACTGTCTCTGGTTTCTCTGCCAGCTTCGTCGTCTCGTTTGCGGTGGAGGTCTCGGTGGAGGTCTCGGTGGCTGCTGCTGTCGGTCCGTCTTGCGATTGATTCTTCTCGATTGCGGAACCTCTGAGGATATTTCCCAGCGCTGACCTAGCCTCGAAGGAGCCATTGCTCAGAGGTACATTGTTCTCCTTTTCTGAAGTCGCAGTTATTGTCGAATCTGCCTCATCTAGCCCGCTACTTCTTAACCTGGCAGGGTTCTCTCCATCGTTGAACTTTCTCAAGCCCGCGAGGGGACTGGACCGGCCGATATTCTCGACAGCAATGAAACTGGCTCGAACCTTGGAGAGTGGCCTTCCACCGCCTGAGTTGTCCGAATCAACTGGAGAGCGCCCACGGGATGGGGGTGATGTTTTGTCATTCTGGCTCTGGTTCTCGAACTTCGCCAGCAGACTGCGAACGCCGCCTGCCGACGGAGTCCCCGACATGATGGATTTGAGGTCAGGTAGACGAAGTGTAGTGCTGTGTTAGAGCAATGAGGGCATGGATAGTGGGAAGAACGGCAATCACTTATGACGAGCCGCCCTATATGAAGCTTAACAGCGTGTTCACTATATGGGTTCGACCGTCCGTGTGGACCAATTTAAGCGCAGGGTCAAGCGGAGGTCATGAAACGGCCAGAAAGGCTGTCGACTAGTTAGCGGGCAGGGGGGCTGTGGTCCTCTTGGGGGGTCGGACAGTCTGAGAGTTGCTGGCGAAACGCGTCGGACTAACGTGATGTAAACAGACCCAGCCAGACGATGGTGACACCGTTAGCGAGGGAAACACAACGTGTGATAGCTCTGGTGACAAGAAAAGGGATAAGATAAGGAGAGGAAATGGAAAGAAGAGATGAAGCTGGCTGAGAAAGAACGGAGAGATTCATGAAGAGTTGATGGCTGATGCAGGGGGGGTTTACGGTTACAGCCTCAGGCATCAAGTTTCAGGGGTCGCGGATCCGCTAGATGGGTTTTATAATAATTCGTATCCAGATGAACTACGGAGTAGTGCATCAAAAGTCCCTGCGGATCGGCAGGGCAGTATTCCAATTACACCCTCACCCATTATATCACACTCAGAAATGTAAAAAGAAGCATCTAAACACCATTATTCAAGAAGATAACACTCCTTCACATACCCACTTTGCTCAGCAGATTCTTTACAACTTCCATGAAGTTCTACATATGCTCTGGCCTCCTAATTCCCCTGATTTGAATATGGTTGAATCCTGCTGGTTTTGGATGAAGAAAAGAACCACTGTCTTTGGAGCTCCACGCAATAAAAAGACTGGAAGAACACAATGGATTAAGGCATGGAGTGATCTTCCTCAGGAGAAGATCCAGGCTTGCATAGAACAGATTCCAGATCATATTAAAGCTGTTATTCACTGTGAAGGAGGAAATGAATATCTAGAGGGTCGCGCAGAATCAAAATGGAGCTGGAAAGGCCTTAGGACCAAGGGTCAGCTTAGCAGGCGTGAGGATATTGGCGATGATGGGTGGTTAACTACTAGTATCTCTGTTGAATAGCTTCATCTATTCCTATAACTTAGCATATGTGGCTGTAAGTGGAATACAGCCATTTTTACTAGCGCTCCGCAGGGATTTTTGATGCACTACTCCGTACTCCGTAGTAGTTAAGCAATAATTATCCCAAGGCTCGGATCCGGGGTTCCGTAGGAACTTCTAGACTTCCAGCTAGAAAAATCTACGCTAGAAGATGATCAAACATCACTCTCCTTCCCGTCAGCTTGAGGTGTTGCTGTTGACACCGCGGGGCTCTCCAGCTGTCTGGACTACTCTGCAGCGTCAAAGAGCCGCTACCGTCGATCATAGAACCCTTGTAGTAGTTATTAGACAAAAATTCCCAAGCAATCGATTCTGGAGTTCTCTCCCTAGTAGTAGGGCTACGAGAACACATTATTCCGTTGCCTAGAGTAGACCGGACAGGGCAATTAGTCGCATACGTGATAGAACTGATAGCTCAGAAACAGCAAACCCACATGGGTTTACCCCTCTCACATACACAATGATGTCTTAAGGGCATTTGAACCTCCAATAAACCCAATTCCCTAGGCGTCTTCTCATGTTCCTCCTTTCTTTTTACCCCGGAAACTCGACTTGTAAACAGTGCCGGATCAACATTTATTCCGCATCCCGAACAAAACCCTCTCCGCCTCCGATCTCGCAAGTTTGCGAAAAAGCGGACATCGTCAGACAAAGCAAACATCAAAGATGGCTGCCAGAACGCTGCGGATAGGTCAATTGCTCAGTGGCTTCCTAGTGGATGTAACCTAGCTAACGGCGATGCAGGTTTGATCCCTGGTGACGGTATTGGAAGGGAGGTTATCCCGGTATGTTCAGTCTTGCGGCCTCTATTTTCCTTTGTCTCCGGTCGACCGGATCGCAAGTAATCCACGGATCGGACTAACAAAGTATTGAAATTGTCTTTCAGGCCGGCCGGAAGCTTCTTGAGTCTCTGCCCTCATCTCTGGGCTTGAAGTTCTCCTTTGTCGACCTGGATGCAGGCTGGGACACCTTCAAGCGGACGGGCAATGCCCTCCCGGACAAGACGGTCGAGACCCTGAAGAAGGAGTGTGACGGAGCTCTTTTTGGTGCTGTCAGGTACAGGAGGGCCTTTCTCCCATCAAACATGAAGAGCAATCAATTTGACATCATGCGTGTTTCTGCAGCTCCCCCACCACTAAGGTCGCCGGCTACTCCTCTCCGATTGTTGCTCTCCGCAAGAAGCTCGACCTGTACGCCAATGTGCGTCCTGTCCGGACTACCCCTGCCGCTGGTACCCCCATCGACCTGGTGATCGTCCGTGAGAACACTGAGGACCTCTACGTGAAGGAGGAGCGCACTCAGGACACCCCCAATGGCAAGGTTGCCGAGGCCATCAAGCGCATCTCCGAGCGGGCCTCCTTCCGCATCGCTACTATTGCTGGTGAGATTGCGCTGCGCCGCCAGAAGATCCGCGAGGCCACTCCCACTCCTTCCGGACGCACCCAGCCCATGGTGACCATCACTCACAAGTCCAACGTCCTGTCGCAGACGGATGGCCTGTTCCGCGAGGTCTCGCGCCAGGCTCTTGCTGCGGAGAAGTTCTCCTCCATTCAGGTCGAGGAGCAGATCGTTGACTCCATGGTTTACAAGCTCTTCCGCCAGCCTGAATACTACGATGTGATCGTTGCTCCCAACCTCTACGGTGACATTCTGTCTGACGGTGCCGCTGCTCTCGTTGGCAGCCTGGGTCTCGTGCCCAGTGCCAACGTCAGTGACAACTTCGCTATCGGTGAGCCCTGCCACGGCAGTGCTCCCGACATTGAGGGCAAGAACATCGCCAACCCGATCGCTACACTGCGTAGTGTTGCGCTGATGCTGGAGTTCCTGGGTGAGGAGCCTGCTGCCGCCAAGATCTACGCGGCTGTGGATGCCAACCTGGACGCTGGCAAGTTCCTGTCTCCCGACCTCGGTGGCAAGGCCACTACCCAGGAGGTTCTCGATGACGTTCTGAAGAGGCTGTAGAAAAAAAGTATGTAATGTATTACGGCATATAGTTCAACATCGCATCCGGGATGCTACTTGAACTTGAAAAAAAGGTCAATCATTCCTGTTTTTGAAGTGCATATAAATACAAGAAAAAGATAGCAATTCTATATTCTAAACGCTCAAATCGTAGACACATTCCAGACGTGCGACGAGTAAGGCAGATATACAACCTCTCCCGAACAAACTTGCAAAATTCTATTTATTCCACACCGTCGGGTTCCGCCTCCCAGTCGAACCTGCCCAGCTGATTGCTATATTCTTCATGCGCGTCGCCATTGACTTCATCGTTCGTGACGCTTTCCGATTCCGTATTCCGCAGAACCAACGTGAAGAGAACGACAAAATAAACATCTCCCGTCTTGCGATTCTTAAGAACATATCGTAACTCATGGTTCTTCTCATCGATGTACTTCGCTACCTGCAGGTGAAAGCCCGGTAATCGAAGCGAAAAGTCTTACAAAGATCAAAGGGTCAGCGGAAAATGTTCAATTCCTAGACAGACAAAACACGTAGATCGGTGACCCACCATTAAATACCAAATATGGATTCCCAAAATCCGCCATATACATCCGCCCCGGCTGGAGTTCGAAATTCTGTCTGTTCTTCTGACACAGAAAGTATTTCCTTCGCTGGTCCACGGTATCTGGGATGTTGGCCTTCCTCCTGATCTCCACGCCTGTCCCCTCCGCGCCTTCTTCGATGATGCGGTCATGCATCGTCGGCACCTCATCGTACTTCGATACCTTATCCCCGATGCGGAACTGGTTCCAGCTCTCCAGTGCAGGACTGTACAGGTAGGGTTTCTCGGCATACACGTCTCCATCTAATGCGGGATCGAGCAGCCATTTCACGAGGCGCAAGGCGGCGTTGAAACCAGGTGGGAGACGGTCACGAATGGGCCGATCGAAGTCGTTTCCGAACATAAGGTCGTCGCCGTTTATGGGGCATTTCGGGACCAGTTGGACAGCAATCGAGTATTGATCGTTCTGGTGGAGGGGGTGGGAGAAGTAGGAGCTGCTCTTTGGGCAGTGGTCAGGAAAGCCTGGTAATAGCAAGTCAGCTTCCATTATCCAGGAACCCCACCCTGACATCAGAGATTCGGGAAAGAATAGTATACCTGTATAGTCTTGAATCCGAACACACAGGCTCACGATCGCATGGTCATTCTCAAATCGCAATGTCTGGTCCTTGTTGACTGCCACCAGCTGATGTGTCTTCGCATCATAATCCGGGCCTGCTGTGACCTTTAATCGATATTTGAGGTGGTTACCGTTCTGGCCCTTCATGTCTGCGTATGAAGTTGTATTCTTGTCGATACCGGTATATTCTTCACACCACAGAAGAGGCGAAGGACTGAACTGAGGATGAAGAGAATATTACTATCTAAACGGTTTCAACTCACGCGACACACCCACCAGGGGGCTGAGGCCAAGCAGTTATGTGAGCAACATCGAGCAAAGTGTAAGGAAAAGACGTGGGAGATCTACATCCTCCCGAGACAATAGCTGTTTCCATTCGGTGAAGCTTTCCCGATTCCCAGAGCCACAGGGGCTGAAATGGGTCGAGCCACACCATCCTGGATTATCTTCTTTCGCCAGGATGAGACAAGAAGGCGACGTGTGGCGTGGAGATTCACCGTTGACGTTTGGGCCCGGGCAGACGGTCGATAAGACGTCATCATCATGGGGCTAAGCAGACGCTTCCAAGGTTGTCTTTCTCCCATTCTTCCGTTCTTTTCCCCAAAAAGGATGGAGATCAAAAAGTTAAAAGGAGAGTCGTTTCAGCTGACAGGGAGAGTCAGTTGGAGGGATGAGTAGAATATGTGTTATTGGGGGATCTGGACTCTAGTTAGCCGCCGAGTCGCCCATCTCATGTTAATCCTGTCTGTACTGCGAACCCCAGATTGTTCGTTGGCAGATACATTTCGATCAATTGACATTCTTTTGATAAACTGAAAGAGAGGTCATCTTCAAAGTCTTTAGTCCCACAAAGCCTACTACTCGTATTACCAACAATGTAGACATCATTGACGGGGGATCCCTTCACCGCAGGGCGAACGTCCGGATTCACAGGGGGGTTCCCTCTTCTGTGGTACAGACGCGAAATGCTTTATTACCCTTCTTTTCAATCGTCGCGTTGTCAAGATAAAGATCAGAGACCACGCGGTATATCTCACCTTGATAATCATGTAGAGTCCCGCCCATAGTATGGGACACCAGTCACTATTTTATGGAATTATTGGAGCCGTTACTGTCTCGACCCATCCCAGTAGTAATGTAGGCACTTCTACGGATCTGCCTACATGCGCCTATAGTGAGAGATCTTCTATTATAATATTGATTCTCAAAGCACTTCTATCAACAGAGTAGTATATTGTATCATTTTTCATACTTTTGTTATTCTAGGTCAGTTTCCTCAGGGACTGGCGCGATTTTTTCGGGACCTCGTCCTTTCAATTCTTACAAAGGCAATGTCGTATAGATCCAGCTAGGCAACCCCCAGCTAATAGTGGATGCTAGTGTGGATGATGCCTTCGATGGTATTCTCTTTCTAAGATCTAGTAGGCAACTAACTAACATAGGATATTTCACATGACTAATGTCTGAGGTATAACAACCTAGCTACCTAGTTAGTTGCCAGGCAACAATGCTTTCATTCGTACCTTTGAAATCGAGCTGTCAGAGTCAACTGCATAATTAAATGACTCGTTCAGTCTAGCGATTGGAAAACAAGCAAGTTAGTTAGCACTTGTACCAGAGTAAATTCGTAGTCTTCAATTCTCAAGCTGTAGGCAGCAAAGAAGCTTTCAGCAAATTTGAAGCGGGAGATACAACTGATGCAGCGTTGTGGGGCTTTATTTTGATAGTGTTCTTAGGAAGGTCCAGGATGCTTGTCCCATTAATTGGACAATGGACAATAGCTGATAGTTATACAAATACTTAATTCACTGCGACTGTCATTCTTGGAATTACCCTATTGAACACGAACACAATCACGCTAAGGGTATACAACAATAATTTGTGTTTGTAGTAATTTTAACATGAATACTTTGTGGCTATAGCTTCCTTCCGAATCCCAGCCGTGCTTCTCCTTCTCTTCTCTTTTCGTCAAAGAGATTTACTCTCTTCCTGCCTTGTCCATTCTTTCTACTTACATAACCCACATACGATGGAAAGACTTCCCAATGAGTTATTAGTGATGGTCTGCGAGCTTATTCTCGCCTTCGACCAACCAATCCAGACATGTTACCCCGTCACTCCCAGCCGGTGTGGAGGGCGATGGCCACCACCGTACTGGAAGAAAACAAAACATATCAGACGCAGGGACCTGGCAATATTTAGCGTCTCGAAGAGAATCAGGAACGTGGCCCTGGACGTGTTCTGGAGAAGGAACACGTTCCTGTACTTCCCGGAGTCGAAGAAAGATAGAAGGGTATGTGTATCTTTCAACATTTCGTTTGGCCATTACGTGCAAATTGTAAACAAGAGTAAAAAGCTAACACAACACAACCAACATAGAGAGCCATCGCCTTCTTATCATCACAAGCCCCATCGACCCGCGAGTTGGTCCGCAAGTTTCGTGTTCACTTCTTCTTAGAACGCGCTTACTGGCCGACCCAGCCCGAGGAGCTCTGCGCACGCCTCCAGCCCCTGGAGTGGATCGTGAGGCGGCTGGACCGCTCCGTGAAGCGCCAGGTCGACATCTATTTCTGGAGGAGCGAGACAATACGCAAGCTCTGCCGTTACGGGCAACTGATGATATTGGCCGGCTTGAAGCACAGGGGGTGGAGATTGAGGAGCCTGCGTGAGAGCATCAATGGCTTCGTCGCAGAGAGGTGGCAGTGCCACAGGATGTGCCGGCAGCATGCTGTCTTCAAAGACGCTATAGAATGCGCCTGGTGATGGGATGGAATAGACATTGCTTTTTTGAGTGCTTTCGGATCTCGAGAGATATCGATTTCGACGGTTGATGAGGTGGGCGTCTGCGGAAACAGGGTGGTGGAAAGCTGGAGATGAGGATTGCTGTCTCAACAACATCTATGCTGCGGCTCGGGCCGTATACCTTGCGATCTTCTCGGAAAGGAGGTCCTCGGGCTGGAATGTCATGGCCTTCCGAGTCATTCCTTGAGCCTCTCAGTCGATACAGAAGAATGTATACTAATTGGGTGATGAAATTTGATAGCATATATTGTATTTCACATGAATTCAGCTGCGAGTAGAAGATGGTAAAATATAGTGTGGAATCACCAGACAAGACTTCGATAAGAGAACAAAAGAGATTTATGCTATATAATGATTGGACTCCCAGAAATCCGGAAGAGAAGCAAAACGCCGCCACATTGTATGCCCGCAAAGAAAATTAAGCTTGGATGCTGTTTGTCTCCTCTGAGTCCGGCGGCCCGGGGAGATCAGGATCGGAGCTGATGATACACGCCTGACTTTCATTGTCGTCGTCTTCCGGTTCTTCTTCTGTGAGAACGCCCATGCTAATGCCGCTATCAATCCTCCGCCGATGCTTTCCCCGTCCCACTTCCACATCCACAAATCTCGTCATGCTGACAGGAGTGATAGGTTCGCTACCAGGCATAGTGGCCTCTGACTCGAGATCATCAGACATGATCTTCCAGTTCGCAGCGCGAACCTTCGAACTTCGGCGCTCTGCGTTGATTGCTTCTTTCATGTAGGCGAACGATCGCGCTTGGTCTGCAGCCCACTTGTCTGCGAGCTTATTTCCCGCTTCAAATTCTGCTTGCAGACGGTGTTCAAGGCCGGTATTTAGTCGTCGAAGCTTTTCGACTTCAGACTTAGCGTCTTCTAAGGATGTTGTAAGTTCTGAGAGCCGAACGTTCATGGACCCAATCTCTTGGTCGTGCTGTTGCAATTGCTCTGCAGCCTTGCGTTCCATAGCTTCAACGACTTCGTTACGCTCTTTCTCAAGAGAGCGAACCTTGGCGGTTAGATCGCAGACCCGGATACGGTTCTGCTCGACGTTGTTCTGCAACTCGCGTACGTGGACCTCACACTCAGCAGCCGCCGATTCAGCAAGACGACGGCCTGTCTCCTCAGTGGCAACCTTATTTTCGAGGGTTAAAATTGTAAGTTTATATCCTTCTTTGGATGCTGCAGCCTCTGCTTCTATCGAAATGATGAGCTTTTCCAATTCTCTCACTTCATTGTGATATTTGTCCAAGGCCGCGTTCAGCCTGTCAATCCCCACGGCTTGATCCTGGCCCCGCCGTTCTAGTTCCTGAATTCGCATCCTTGCATGTAACATGTCTCCAGCTGAAGAGTCAACAGTCTCTTCAAGGTCATGAATCTTCTTGGACGCAGCTTCATATCTGATCAAACAAGCATCGAATTGGCCACGCAGGGCCTTTTCCCGATCAAGAGCACCTTCGTGTAGTTCTTGTTCTCTTTCTAGCTCATTAGCGAGCTTTTTGACCCTTTCAACCAGAGCATTTAGGGTGGAACATCCATCTTCCAGACCTACACTAGGTGTCTCTCCAGGAACTGCACGCTCCAGTTCCAGTCGGGCAGAGCGGAAGTGCTGACGCAGCTCTGCAATCACTTCATGGGCATTCTCACCGGGAAAGCCCATATCTGCGAGAGCACCTCTTACAGCATCAAGTGCGGAAGAAGCCTCAGAAGCGCGTGCAAGGGCCGCTTTCAATGTCGGCACGATTTGCTGCATAAAGTCGGGAGGCGGCGAAGAGAGACGCGAATCATCGTTGTTCTCTTGATCGGAGGTGGTACCGGTACCAATATGGACGCGCCACTCATTGAAAAGGTCCCTTTTCTCCTTTCTTGCTGCCGCTAGATCGAGTGATAAGGCAAGCATATCTGCTTCTTGGTGAGAATGGGACAGGGCCGCTTGTGTGGAGGCATCAACGGTGATTGGAATCGTGTCACTAGTTGATGCAGGGCTTAGAGGAGCACCGAATTGGTGAGCGTGGTAACCCCGGAGATCTGGGGAATTCGACATGAGAATTGTGTCATCGATCATAACGCTATCGTTAATCATTATTGCATCTCCTTCATGGTCCGCTTGACGGTCAAAGGCGCCCACGGTCGATTGCAAGATCTCCTCCCGCAAGCGGCTGACTTCCGCTTCTAGCTCTGCAATCCTTGTCTTTGAGTCGAAAGAGATCTCTCTCATTTCAGTATCTTTTTCACCCTCGATCTTGGCCCTCGTGGCGGCTTCTAACTCTTCTTTTAGTGCTGCTAGTTCGAGGTCCCTTTCGCGCAATCTGTCCTTGGCATTTTTAAGACTGTCGCGTTTCTCCCGCTCAATTCCGTTAATTTCCTCGCTCAATCCCGTCCTTCGTATCCGCCTCTGGGTTCTTTCGTCGAGGATCTGACGCAGAGGTCTAAATTGAAGCACGCAGGGGACAGGAGCAAGTTCAATAGGGAATGTAGGGTCCTGAAGACTCTTTGTGCCCTGTACAGGAGCCGATCGTCGTCGCTCGCGACGACTAGGAGTATGATTGAACGACTCGTTATGGATGAAGTCACACTCTTCAAATGACGTACGAAGGATTGCCGGCGTCAGTCCGGTGGATCCATCCTCAATGGCCTGCAATAGAGGACCTGGGTCCGAAAAGCGGACTTTCTTCTTGTTGCGTCTTCTTGGAGTCTGACATGATATCTGTTTGTTCTTGTGGATATTAGATCGAGTAAGCGTTTTCTCTGTCTTTCTATCCAATTTCTCCAAATCACCATGATTATGATTGAGCGAGGGTACGGAGCTGTTCCTTCTCTTGCGGCGACTCGGTGTTGACCTGAGTTTAGCCATGATGTTATCGTTGTCAGAGGTCATTGCAGATCGGCTTTTTTACCCCGAACCCGTCTTTGGTCTGAGGTATAAACTGCGAGCAGTATCGTAGTGCACTATTCACACTAGTATTAGCCTTGGATTGAGCTTTGATCGAGGAGTAAGCCGGGTGGTTCCAATTGAGTGCATAAAGACGCGTCTACGCGATCAAGCATAGATAGCCGACCAAGATCGCGATCGAGTCGCTATCTTAGATGAATAAAATAAGAAATATACCCACCTCAGAATGCGGGCAGACCTGGGCTTGACCCTGCAGAAAGCGATGCAAGGATCAAGGACCGGTGCGAAGGTAAAATGCACGTAACAACTTCAATGGATTATGGGACCCATAAAGACGAGAACGCGCGAGGTAGTGGAACGACGGTCGCCTCGTAAACAAACAACCCCAGGAAAACGTGTAGGAAACAATAAACACGAGGTTTCTTTGCCACCTCTACTCCGCAGCTGGAAGATTCTTCAACCAAATATCAGATATGTAGTCTGCCTTCTGGTTGGTGCTCGAACCTCGGATTTACGCAGGCAGCAATCCCTTTAGTCCTCTATTGATGGTGATCCTGCGGGGACAATCCATGATCATATTACCCGATTTGGTCAAGGTAAACAAATGCTCAACTGCCGACGCCATACGCACCAATCAACAACGTCCTTCCTTGCAGCCTGAGGTTTGGCCTCATATTTTGGTGGAGCGGTCGAGGCACTGGTCCTTGAGAGACTTAGAGTGTTCTCAATTCGTGTAGAATGGACGTGTCGGACGCGTCGAGAGTGTGCTGATTGATTGGACATGCTCAGTTGCGGGCGTCGACGCTAGGAGAGATACTTAAATCGTCTTGGCTCTGCGGATTCCGACTTGATGGGTCATGCAACTCGAGTCGCGTAGGAATAGCAGCAATGAGCGAGGAAGCCGTCACTGCTAGATGTCTCCAAGAATGCGACACTGGCCATATCACAAACCGTGTAAATATCAAACTGTATCAACTTATCCCATTGAGCATCCGCTCTATTTCGTATTGGATGTTCTTGCTCATGATCATCATTCCAACCTTGGCAGAAATACTACCACGGTTGTCTCACTCAAAGTAGACAGGCGAAATCTCATGAGTCGTTACACATCGAGGACGCCAATGGGACATGATTGCAGGGACCCGATGCGAAAATATAGTTATCAGCCGGATTGGCGATGTCAGCATTCTATTTAGTATGGAGAAGTTAGCAGTATCCTCTTTTGTTGATAAGGTCCTCGAAGAGACAACAGACGCAATAGCATCGATACTGCAACTGCATTTTAAAAAAAAAATACAGCTAATCATCACGCAGTGACATCTAGAAAGTGTGAGCAATCGGATAATTGATAAAATGATGCTGTGCACCTGGCGGTGAAGATGGAACCATAGTTTCTCCAAGAGTCCAACCGGGACGATTCACGGTTCGACCCGCCTGACACGGCGTGCGGAGAGATATTCGCAACGCCAACCATGCAAGCGGTGACGTTCTATAGCTTTCTATGTTGACATCAACGTCTCGGATGTCTCTCAGTCTCTGAGATACACCAAAAAACATTGATCGTGCTCATGTAGCAGCTGATGCTTCCAGACTTCCTGACGTAATGTCATTCGTATCGTCTATTTGACTGTCCCCGCAACCCCTCATCGAATTGGCAGTGAAGACTGCGCTTGATACCTCCGCGCACATCACTCAATTGCGCCGCGGCCACAACTTCTTCCATGGATTCGGGGCCTAGCCACGATGTTCCTGGATATAGTTCATCGCAGATGAATGATTCAGAGGTCCCTGCAAAGGCAGAAGAGCTAGCCGGACAGCGGAAATCAGACGATGGCATGGCTACGGATACACTGGATCCCGACAATATTTCGATAACACAAAACCAGCATAAGAGGGATGATCCAGCTCATGAGTCAAAATTGCTGAGACTACCCCCGGAGATCATAGATCAGATTCTTTCCTATGCCTCCGCCAGAGATCTCGCGTGTGCCTCGGCTACTTGTCGTACACTTGCACATCATGGTTATAATGAATTACTATGGGCGGATCTAGTTAATGCAAATCTGCCATCCAAGATCGAAACTCCGGGCCCCTTCCCGTCCTTTCGAAGTCTATATATCGCGCATCACCCGTACTGGTTTTTGCCGCGAAATAAGATCTGGTTTTCCGATAATGCGCATACGGGCAATCTGATTCTCACACGGTACGACAACCGGAGGGGAGTGATTGAGGGCTATCGGGTAGTAGCAGAGAAACGATCAATGCAATTTCAGGTGTGGGAATATGACCCGGAAGTCATCATCCAGTCGTTCAATCCCAAGGTACGGTTATGGCTTGATGACCCAGTCATTCTGCTAAAGAACACCACATGCGCTCCGCTAAGCCGGAGGCAGTACCTTCATGGCGAGATTCGCATGCCGATGCCACTGGAGTCGCAGCACGTTTACAATTCTCTGACATTATGCACGAATGAAATCCCCCCGGATGAGAGAGCCAGCGCCGACAAACAGTGGCCGCCTCTGAACATCCCCAGCAAGAACCGTGTCTACCGGAATGGGACCACTCACTGGTCGGAATGGGACAATCGACCTCAGAATATAGGTCAGGTATCAGAATATGCGTTTCGAGTGAGACGCTGGGCGCATTTTCGTATGGGTCTTCCCATCTTTGCAGCGGGGAGTAGCGAGACGATGTCTACATACGCAACACTCGAGCCACAGCTCTATACGCCTACGAAAGAGAAACCATATCAGGGAATATGGGTCGGCGATTATTCAGATCACGGATGCGAGTTCCTCCTCTTTCTCCAGCGAGACACAGAAGCCGAATCATCATCAAGCGCCCTCGAACAAGCCGAAGATGGGAGCGCTGGTCCTGTTTCCGACAGTGAGGCTGCGGAAACAGAAAGAAATCAGGAAGACGAACTAATCCTGAAGGGCAGTCTAGAAGCGATAAAATTGACGGGAGATCCAAACGTCCCCCGTGGTGAGATCTCATGGATCTCGGAAGACATTGGCCCCGGCGGCCTAGTACGGATAGCGGAAGAGGATCCGTTTCGAGGGGCACGAATGGTAAGGAGTCGCGGACATGTCGCACACCTCGGCTTCAGAGATGGTATGTACTCAGAACTTGTCCTATGTTTCAAGTAGGAACACACCGAGAATTTTCCGCGTGGTTGCGGTGAATTTTACAAACAAAACAAGCTAACTGCAACGTTGCAGACAAGTTTCTCTCCAGCCAGCTTATTCTTATATCCCGCGACTGTGTAGCACATTACTGGGAGGATCTGGACCATATATCCTACTTTTACCGCATCGATATCGATGGCTTACTCCGCACATGACCACAACGTCAGCTTTTAATCCAGGACTGTCAGGAAAAAGCACTGTACAGGGGTGATCAATGACTTCGAAAGTTTTCTACCTTGTGAATTTCCCATAGTGATTTGGGATAGGCTTATAGATGGCACAGGAATGTCACTTTTTTCTATTGAGACGGTCCCCAATGCAGGATCCACATGGGCTTCTCTTCTCTGTGAACCCGGTTCAAAAGGCGGATACATTAGAGCATAAAATTTGGATGCAGCTTGGTCGCATATCGCGGATACAGACGCACGTCTGCACACAGCTTCGCGTCTTGGCAGGGTCAATATCATATGAACAGACAAGACCCTCTTTTTTCCTAGCAGATATATGAGAGTTAGAAGAAAAGATGCATTGTTCAAACCAGAAAGACGCACAGGATATCCTAACAAAATTCCCAACGCCGGTTCCCACGCAGAGTCGAGGGCATGGAATTGCATCATGCGCCAAGCAAGCAAACAGAGCTGTATCGTCACCCTCTCCTGCCTCTTCCACACAGATACCACTCCCTGTACAAGATCTCTAGACCTCCTTATCTTCCAAAAGAGAACCCTCATGCTTGTATCGAACCACTCGATGTATCGAACCACTCGAACTAGGACACACCGGAATCCATCCTTGGATGTCCCTAACGTCTGCGCTCAAACCAGCCAGTCGATCCCAGCACCGCAACAGATTGATCCATGACCCATTCGCCGACACCAAGGTATTGTTCGACCCACTTCTTGACTTCCTTGTTATCGGTGAGTTTGTCTGAATTGAGGCTGGGGCTGTGAAGGTCCCGCGCGGCCGCAAAGGGGGTGGGCGCGGGACAAGATGGTTAGCACGAATTCTTGTGGTCTTTCTTTTTCCTGCGTGATGAGTAATCCCATCACGATAACTGCAGGGGTGTAAATGGAAGGTGCTATATGCGGTGTAGGGCTTCAACATGAAGGAAAGGAAGGTGATGGGAGTGCTCCGGAAGCCGGGCGGGGCTTTCAGAGTAGGGTAGCGGTAGCGGTAGCGATAGCCGGGGAGACATGATGATGGATAAGACGACTGGGGGGAGGTATATTTACGTGAGGCCTGTGGATCGCTTTATTCCAGCCAGAAAGGCGGAGACTGTAGAGGAAGAGACACTGTCAGTCAGGAGATATATGCGATCGCCTCTCGAGGCGTGGGGACTTTCACAGAGAGGACGTACTGAGTACAGCATCGAAAGCGTAATGGGTCAGGCGGCCGAGCTGGGAAAGGTCAGACGTCGCGGATCATCGTATAGGCTGCAGATAGAACATACCACCATGGTGACAGATTTCCTCCAAGGAGATTCTGAGTCTGAAAAGAGATATATACAGGCAAAATAGTTCAGATCGATCGTTGATCAGCACAGACAGCTCTTTGTATCTCCGGTTGATGGATGGAGGACCAGCCAGTCAAGCCACCCCAGCCTCCCGTAACACGTGAGTACTCTCCGAGGTTCTTTCACATGACATCTCCTCGAACCGCCCTTGCCACCTGCCTAAAGAAGAAGACCTAACTACTCCGAAAACAGAAAGAAGCTCAGGCTTTCTTGGCACTGCTGACTAATTTAGGGCTGCCCGTTAGGTCACGTGATCACGCTTAGTCTCGGCCTTTCGAGGCTCCTATTACGGAGTGTTAGACGTGCTAAAATTACAGTTGCAAGCCCGACATCTACGGAGTTTGCAATTTTTATCGATAAGGATGAGGGGGACCTTCTTCGCTTACGACTTAAACAACCGCCAATCATGTCGCGGGGTCGATGCATCCGCGTCTCTCAGCCAGACGTGGGAGGACCTGAAAAGACTCACCGCAATCGAAAAAGAAAGACGATTCTTGTCTCGGGCCCCTGGCTTGGCCGCGTTTCCAGTTGAGTGAGAGTGAGAGTGGGATTATTTGACAGAGTTGCATGTAGAGAGAGTATTTATTTGGAGATGAGTCCTGCTCTTGTTGTATTCTGTAGCTATCTAGAGAGTCCTGAAGATCCAGAAGCGTCTACTTCACTACATATCTAGTCGGGATTCCCCTTCACACGGCCTACACTCTCCGGTCGGCTTCACTGTTCGGAGTGTTCCTGTTCCTGTCGCGTCGTGACCCGGAGTCATCTTGCCCGGATCATCAGCCTGAGCCAACATCTGATCAGTTAACTATTTGAAACGCTGCTTTGTTCATCTGAGAGGTGGGTGACATTGCCTCTCTTGGCTAATGCCTTATCATTCATCGCCAGCTTAGCCCGTGGTCGGAGGGAGCAGCTGGTAACTAGTATGATGGCGGGCTTATTTAGACTCTGGGATGCACGGCACCCGATCTAGACTTTGACCAACAACATTTTCTCACCCGCCCACATCCTGCCCCCCCTCGTCCACCCCCTCCCAACAGATCTCCGGATAAATTCATCTGTCATCTACTACCACCTACTCATCCTCTACACTTTCTATCTTCACGTCCGTTTGTCCTTTCTAATCTCCTCTACGGCCAGGAAGACATCACCATGGCTGCCGCAACTTCACTTGACCACCTCTCCAACCGCATGAAGCTGGAATGGCATTCCAAGCTCAACACCGAGATGGTGCCCGCCAGGAACTTCCGTCGCACCTCGATCATCTGTACAATCGGTATGTTGCTCACAGCTGCACCTCCGTTGGAATTGGAGAGGCAACTCCGTTCCAGCAAGGATCAAAGGCATCGCTGACGGTAATTATTTCCTAGGTCCTAAGACGAACTCCGTGGAGAAGATCAACATGCTTCGCAGAGGTGCGGGCAATTACAAATCCTTGGTGATGTGCTGCGGAGCTGATCATGAGAAACAGCTGGTCTCAATGTCGTTCGTATGAACTTCTCTCACGGCTCATACGAGGTTCGTGTTCTTTGACAAATGAGACCTGTGAAACCATCCACTCACCTGCAGCTAGTATCACCAATCAGTCATCGATAATTCCAGAGAAGCGGAGAGGATCCATCCCGGTCGTCCTCTTGCAATTGCCCTCGATACCGTGAGCTCTGTCTTTTTAGATCATCAAAGCTGGGACACATGGCTGACATCCAGTAGAAAGGACCCGAGATCCGTACCGGCAACACAATAGGTGACAAGGACATCCCGATCAAGGAGGGTGCTGAGCTCAACATCACCACCGATGAGAAGTATGCGACCGCCAGTGATGACAAGAACATGTACGTAAATCCACTTTCGCCGCCCTTTTATCTCTCCCGACCTTGAATTCTCAACTGTCCCTCGATAAGATGGATCTTCCCATCGCGGATCGTAGAGATATAACCATCCGAGGGTATGATCCTAACATGTGTCATCTCGCAGGTACGTCGACTATAAGAACATCACCAAGGTCATCCAACCTGGCAAGCTCATCTATGTCGATGATGGCATTCTCTCCTTCGAGGTGCTCGAGGTTGTTGACGACAAGACAGTACGCGTCAAGTGTCTTAACAACGGAAACATCTCTTCCAAGAAGGGAGTCAATCTTCCCGGTACTGATGTGGATCTCCCCGCACTTTCCGAGAAGGACATTGCCGACCTCAAGTTCGGTGTTAAGAACAAGGTTGACATGATTTTTGCCTCATTTATCCGCCGCGGTAGTGACATCAAGCACATCCGTGAGGTCTTGGGTGAAGAGGGTAAGGAGATCCAGATCATTGCCAAGATCGAGAACCAGCAGGGTGTCAACAACTTTGACGAGATCCTGGAGGAGACTGACGGAGTGATGGTCGCCCGTGGTGACCTTGGTATCGAAATTCCGGCACCCAAGGTCTTCATCGCCCAGAAGATGATGATCGCCAAATGTAACATCAAGGGTAAGCCTGTCATCTGTGCCACTCAGATGCTGGAGTCCATGACGTACAACCCTCGCCCGACTCGTGCTGAGGTTTCCGATGTTGCCAACGCTGTCCTCGATGGCGCCGACTGTGTCATGCTGTCGGGAGAGACCGCCAAGGGTAACTACCCCAAGGAGGCTGTTACCATGATGCACGAGACGTGTCTGTTGGCGGAGGTTGCTATTCCTCATTTCAACGTTTTCGATGAGCTGCGTAATCTTTGTCCCCACCCCACAAACACCGTCGAGTCCATTGCCATGGCCGCGGTCAGTGCCAGTCTCGAACTGAACGCTGGTGCCATCCTTGTCCTGACCACTAGGTATGGATTGCATCTCCCCGTAAGGCTTGTAACCTGCTAACAAAATCAGCGGTTCTACTGCCCGCCTCCTTTCTAAGTACCGTCCTGTTTGCCCCATCATCATGGTCACCCGCAACGCCGCTGCGGCAAGAGTAAGTCAAGAGTCCTTCTGAGGAGCAGAGCTATACTGATCCATCATGCAGTATTCCCACCTGTACCGTGGCGTGTATCCTTTCCACTTCCCGGAGAGCAAGCCCGACTTCAATGTCAAGATCTGGCAGGAAGACGTCGACGTACGTCTGAAGTGGGGTATTTCCAACGCTATCAAGCTGGGGGTCATTAACAAGGGCGACTCTGTCGTCTGTGTCCAGGGTTGGCGCGGCGGCCAGGGTCACACGAACACCATCCGTGTAGTCCCAGCTGAGGAGAACCTTGGTCTGGTGATGGATTAAATGACTGTCGTATACGACGAATAGACGGACACTCCAGGAAGACTGTCGGCTGGCAGTGTTACTTCCTTATCATGAACATTGTAGAATGGAAGTCTCATCCCTGCTCAATCAGCTGTCCTGACGGCCATTGCGAGCGGATACTGATGTTCGACTGCAATTCGAGTCAGTTAATGCGTGGGTCTGCGGTAGACACTCAAGGCGTCGAGCCATGCGGAACGTACGAAAGAGAAAAAAGAAAGAAAGAAAGAAAGGACATACCGATTTCAGTGTACTAGGGATATGTGTCCCTTTGTTTCAAGTATAGTCAGCTATATTCGGGTCATTTCAGAAAGTGTAGCTAGATTGGCACGTTGATACGACGAATGCATAGACGTATAATCTAAGTCGCAGTTCGTTTTGAGGTTTTGACGCAATAGATAAGCATCTAGAGATGACATTTTTGATCAATGGCCAAAGCAATAAGAGTAATGTTCAGCAAAGTGCCGCCTTTCAAGAAATCATTTCGCGGTGTCCTGTGCTGGCTTTCCCCTGTTTATGCCAAGCCAGCCTCAAAAGCCAGTACTCTATAGAAGCGAGACAACAATCAGTGTCCAAACCACACGCAGGAATCAAAGAAAAAAGAGAAAGAGAAAGGAGAAAAAGCAGGAGAAGAAAAGCACACACGATCTCTCCTCGTGACGATCCCCGATGCGGGGGAAATAATAGACTCGCATCTTCTCACTGGACATGGAGGAGGGGACGAAAACTGAATTTCCCGAGTCGTTGCGGTTCCAGACCTCCGTGGGGGTTTTCTACTTTCCCTTCCGTCCGTCCATCCCGAATTCTGCCGAATTCTCGGCCAGAGATCGGGATTTTGAAGAGCTTTCTTAGTACCTTACTGTATTTCTCGGGCTGTTGACCATGTGGGCCGAGAATTAGTATTGGATTATTATCTATCTATTATTCGGTTCTAACTAGTCGGTCGTGCACAGATCGGCCAAGTGTATAGAGAGCGCGGGTTGGTAGATATACTCCCGTTTCTCGCAGGACACTTGAAATATAATCCAAACAAGCTAAGCTCACTAGAACCTAGGGAGCGATGAAACTAGCATGTTTATTTAAGTTAATATTAGCCTTTGAAGAGAATGAAGATGTATTTTTAAGAAGAATATTATAGTGTTTTCTCTTCCATAGAGATGTACTGTAAGGCACGTGCCCCCGTCGACAAGGTTACATCTCAAAGCTTCAAGCCTCTCACTCCATTCTTTTCTTTCCCCTCCCACTCTTTGAACAATATGGATGATACTGTCTCTATATATTACGCGCTTTCCTTAATAATCTCCCCGACGACGGCAAAGAAAAATCTTCTCGCGGATATAAAGGAATGCAAGGCAGATAGATCATGTTCTTCGACAATTGGCACTGTTTCCGCAAGCACAATTGGAGGGTTATCTTGTTTTGGCTTCCCTGAAACAAATAGGATATATAAACTTGTATAACGAATTTAGTGTCTTTGTTTAATGCCACCCGTGTCTGTCCATATTAAAATTTAAAGCAGTCTTTTGAGAACGATTTCCTACAACAACTGTCCAGCTTTAGACCAACTGAAAAAGCATATACATTATGTCTGCTCAGAATCCCATCGCCAATAACTGTGGCAATCTCGCCCTGCGTATCATTAAAAGACTCTTAGCATTTTCCAGTGTCCATGTGCGAGGTTATGCTCGAAAGTCCCGAGAAACTTCCACGGAACCATGAACGTTTTCACCGCAATTCAAGGATAGGTTCCCATTCATCAAATTCCTCAGCGCTCGTCAGTTTGCTAATGCCAGAAGAAAACAGTTCACGATACCGCCAAGGTTCATCAGCTGTAAAAGGCGGGCGGCTAACCAAGGTCGATTTGTTTCGTGGTAGACTGTACTTGTTGTATGGAGTACAGCAAGTCGGCCGCGCGGTTAACCCGGGCCGAAAACGTGCGGGAATATTTCCGGAGATCAGCGCAGGATGGTAATAAACGTGTGGAACAGCGCGCCAATATACCACAACATGAGGCTCCTTGCCACTGGAAGGGCCCTGCGCGCCAGCAGTGGAAGGTGGTCAATTGCTTCAGCACGGGGGAGGGTTTGCGTTCCCTCGCGTTTTCAGTATGCGTCCGGCATCGGTCTGAGGCGCCAAAGCTCGACAGTAGCTTCCACGAAG
This sequence comes from Paecilomyces fulvus, assembly GCA_029606305.1. Lineage (NCBI taxonomy): Eukaryota > Fungi > Ascomycota > Eurotiomycetes > Eurotiales > Thermoascaceae > Paecilomyces > Paecilomyces fulvus. The sequence continues at coordinate 379,485 of JAPVCG010000074.1, read as the reverse complement.
GAAGAGAAAGTTGAAGCTTCGAAATCCACTGTTCTTCATGGACACAACGGCTCTGCCAGACAAAAGCCGGCTCTCAGCATTGAGGGTCAATCCTATCCGGCCGATCAATGGACAAATGCTACCGAAACTATCCTTACCCATGTCGGCCGCCGATTATACCTCGACGAGAACCATCCTTTGGCAATTACCCGACAGCTGATCGAGAGTCAATTCCCATCTCCAGTGTATGGAAACTACTCGGAGCCATACCCTGTCGTCTCAACTACTCAGAACTTTGATGTGCTGGGCTTCCCTCTGGACCACCCGGGTCGCAGCCGTACCGACACGTACTATATCAATGAGAAGACCGTTTTGAGGACACACACCAGTGCGCACCAGCATGAATACTTCCAGCGGATGAACAGGAATGAGAAGACGCAGCCGGAGGAAACAGGTTATACAGTGATCGCCGATGTGTACCGACGGGATGCCATTGACCGAAGTCATTATCCCGTTTTCCACCAGATGGAAGGTGCCAGGTTGTGGAAACGTCCGGCAACGGAACCGTTGAAACACGCTGCGCAGACTGCTGCTGCTATATGGGAAGATGTGAAGAAGATCCCTGCTCATGATGTGGTTGTGGAAGACCCCAATCCCACCATCCATCCGGAGCGCAATCCGCTGCAGGCGGAGCATCACAGTGCTGAAGAGGTGGAAGCCATAGCGGCTCACCTCAAGCGATCCCTCGAGCGCATGGTCATCAAAATCTTCACCGAAGCTAGCAAAGCGGCAGGAGACGCCCAGCAGGAACCCCTGAAAGTTCGATGGGTGGAAGCTTACTTCCCCTTTACCAGCCCTTCTTGGGAGCTCGAGGTCTTCTGGCAGGGAGACTGGCTTGAGATCCTGGGCTGCGGTGTCATCAAACAAGACCTACTCAACAACTCTGACGTCCCAGAACGGGTGGGTTGGGCTTTCGGTCTTGGAATTGAACGTATTGCCATGCTCCTCTTCAATATCCCCGACATCCGTCTCTTCTGGTCCCGCGATGAGCGGTTCCTATCACAATTCAAGGCTGGACAGATCACTCGCTTCGAGCCCTTCTCCAAACACCCTGCCTGCTACAAGGACGTGGCATTCTGGCTACAATCAGCCGCTGCGAGCAGTGGCAGCGCCGCAGGCGGCGCGGTGCCTTTCCACGAGAATGACATGATGGAGATCGTCCGTGACGTGGCAGGCGACCTTGTCGAGGATGTCAAGCTCGTCGATGAGTTCACACACCCAAAGACGGGACGAAAGAGCATGTGCTACCGCATCAATTATCGGAGCCTGGAGCGGACGTTGACGAATAAGGAGACCAATGAGCTGCACGAACGAGTCAGAGAGAAGCTGGTGGAGAGGGCCGGTGTTGAACTGCGATGATGCGGCAGACGCCGTTTACTGTCCCTCCCGCTCGTTCTCGTCTTTCGAGCCTTATATGTATTAGTATAACTTCGTCTCTTGTAGATATATTTAAAATGTAAAATTCAATGAATCCGCTCCACATATTTGTTCGCATGCATTGTTCTAAGAAGCAGAGGTCACGGTAGCTAATGCTTTGAAAATCACGCAATTTACTATGCTACGCACGTAGACAACATACTCAAAGCTAGATCGGAGCGACATATCTTAATATTCGTGTCTACAGGTTTTCTATCACACTTGCGCATTACCAGGGCCACAGCGCCATCCGAGACGGGTAAAGGTAACTGTTCCAACTTCAGTCGACTCAGACAATAATGGGGACATAATGATGCCATATGCCATTCCCACGCCCGTCCCAAAGCCAAATGCAGAGGAAAAATGTTGTAGGCTTACCCTACCCTATAAATCTATCTAAGTAAAGAATGTAAAAGTTGTGTGAAGCGCAATTGACTGCTCTCATTGGCTGTAGAAGGACTAATCAGAGGAGCCATTTATTAGATTTTGACAAGCGGCTCCTCTGATTGGCTAACATTGTACTAGGTACAGTACTACCAATTGTTTAACTAACTAACTAGTTAGTTAACTATAGTTATAACTAGATTGCAGGTCACCCATTATATAATGGACCAGCGATTAACTAGTTCTAATACGAACTGATGCCCACGCTACCTACTCGCAATCCCTTACAAAAATAGACTCTTTGAACAAAATAAACAAGAAGACAACGGTAATATTCTCATCATTGCATTGCTTTCGTCTATTGGAGAGGAGAGGATCATATTAGACAGAGATGGTCCCGAGAAGGGCCAAATGAACCGCAAAGCAGTCATTATCGCACAATGCGCCCTTGGCGCAAGGATGAATTGTTAAAACACACATAGACGCAAGATTTGGAGAGAAAGAAACCGTTCCCTGCTGATTCTCCGCTCATGTGTTGCCCCGTCATCATGCATGGCTCAGGATGTATTGTACAGACGTTCAGAGAAAAATAATAGGAACATTGAGAGGAGGTCGAAAAGGACGAAGCTCACACAGACTCTTTGAACAGCCTGTATACGCTTAAGAGTTCTTGACAACGCCAACCTTGGCAGCCTGGAAATGAAGTTAGAATGAGGCCCATCGTTCTGATGTAATGGTAACAGGAGAAAGTACTAACCCTGACAACGCGGCCATTCAGGACAAATCCCTTACTCTGAGTGTACATGATATCGCCGTCCTCCTTGCCTTCGACCTTGGTCATGAAAGTGGCCTCGTGTCGGTTGGGGTCAAACTTCTGAGTCTTGCCGTCTTCAGTTGGCTCGCTCGGGTCGAACCTCTCCAGACCATGCTTCTTCAGCGTGTTCATCAAGATGTTCTCTGTCATCTTCAAGCCGTCATACAGGTTATGCAAGTCCTTAAGACTCTCATCGTCACGAGCCTCCAGCTTCTCCTTCGGCACTGCGCCGAGAGCGCGGTCGAAGTTGTCAATACTCTCGAGCAGATCGGCAGCAAACCGTTGGATCGCGAATGCGCGCGCTGCGTCGATGTCACGCTTGGTGCGGTCCTGAAGGTTTCGGAAATCGGCCACGGAGCGAAGGTATTTGTCCTGATTGAGAGCGTCAAGGTCTTTGTTGCTGCAACAGTACAACCAAACAAGTGGATCCATCTCAATCGAAGACCCTGTGGAAAGTGGAGCATGATAATGCTAGATGTGAGAAGCATACCTTCAGGTCGAGGATTTCCTTTTTCTTTTCTTCCAGCTCCTTCTTCAGAAGATCTTCCTCCTTCCCTTCCGTCTCTGTCTTGGTCTCCTTTTGCTCTCCAGCATCCTTGTTTTCATTCTTAGCCGACTCGGTCTCAGATGAATAATATCTCGGCACTAGACGGAGAGGGAAAGCTCTAATCGATGGAGTCTGTGGTCGCAGCGGTGACGTCCGTCTGAGAGGCGACGATGTTGTAGTCAAGGAACGGGAAGATAGCGCAGACCGGACGGCCCGGCTTTGTCTGAACAACGTCCGCTGGAACATCTTATATGAATGTGAAGGAAATGGAAAATACGTGCTGCAAAATAACACGCTGTGTGTTTTGTATGAGCTTGTAGTATTTCAAAGTTGCGACTTTCGGCCGCCGAAAATTGAGCTTCTCGGGAAAACAGAGACTCCGGGAATTACATAACCACCCAAGCATCGGGCTATCCTAGGAACTATCTTTTGTTCTTCTCTGCTGTCTGTGATGTATCTATCGTTGCTCAATGCATGATGATTGATGGGGGACACTCCTATTTCCTTTGTTCGTCTTCGTTCTAACCTAATCTACACAGCGCGTCTGAAATGTTCTCAGTCTGTTCATTGTATTAACTGCAGATTCAATTTCGCCAACTAAGCTTAAGCCCATAACGCCTGAATAGATTGGTTGACAGACAATAGTCTGGTCACCTAACGGATGTCATAAGAGTCATATCAAGTCGCCCCGGAGTCTACTCTCCAGGTTGAGCCAAAAGGAAGAAGCAAACATGGTGTATATCGGTGCAGTTCGAATGCCAACCTCCCAGGCTTGAAGGAAATGATATCCGAGACGCCTTCCCGATAATGAGACAAGGTATAATGAAGCGCAGCGCTAATTCCATAAAAGCAAAACACTCAAAGTAATAACTTTAGGGGGTATCATTGCGAGCGGAATTTGCATTCCCTGCCTCGGCCATAAGCTCCATCTCCTTTTCGATGTCTTCGAACAGCGCATACACCGTTGAATCAGCATACACCCTCTCGTCCGCATAGATCTTAATAGAGTGGATGTCTTTACGATCCATCTCCAGTTGAGTTGCCAAGTCGTCTGGGCTTGGTGGAGGACTCTCTTCGAGTTTCATCGGTTCTGAACTCGCCTGTTGCAATAAAAGAGCTGCAGCCATATGTTCAAGCAATTTCTGTCGAACACGGGTCCGTCGATTCTCCGCGTATTCCAATTTCGCGACCCATTCGTCAATAGCCTGGTCGAGTGAAGCAAGTGCTTCCTCCTGCTTCAACATGCTCTCCCTGCTATATTTCGTTAGAGTTGGCGACTTAAGATAGCTGATCATCCTCTCATGCAGGCTGCGGCGTCCAGAGCGCAGTGAGTTGTGTGTGTTTCTCAGGTAATCACAGCGTTCATCAAGTAACCTTAGCTCCTTCTCAATCGTTAGTTACGTCCGGGCTCCCAGTGACATGGGAGGGAATACAAGGTAACATACCTGTGAAAGTGACTTGACATCGCTATATTTCAGTACTTCGAACGTTTCCGCCTGTCCTCGAGCCTGTTTGTGCAGTCTCTCAACCTCTCTGGCCGAGAGCACCTTGAAAGCATTCGGCGGTACCACGCCCGAAGGGAGAGTTGATGGTGACCCCTGGTCGACTGATGGACGCCGCTTGCTGGCTTTCCTTTCGATAAACCCATTCTTTGTCGGCGGTCTACCACGGTCCATGATTGCATTCTGTGACACGTCTCGGATGTACTCGTTCCGGGCTACATGACTCAGTTCCGTTATGGTTCCCATAAGCCCGGTCAATCCTGCACTCCCGTTTCGTTTATGATGGTGCGCTGTGTCGACGCTGATCGAAGGTTTCTGGCTATTTGGTGAAGGTTGCCTTTCTGAAGAGCTGGCCGCTCTCCGTCTGGATTGTGTTCTTTGCAACTGATCTGTGATATGCTTTGGTGACGCTGGCACTGGAGTTGCACCTCTGCTTAAAGGCACTTGTACCTGCGGAGCTGTCTGACCTTGAGGTGATGGTGGGCTGAACTTGGATGTCGGGGCTTGAGTCGACGGCGGAGTGCGCACCATCCGTGGAGATTTTGGGGGGACAGCTGGGGGCATGTCGTGTTGCATATCCTCATTCTCATGATTCGAATGCTTTGAGCTCGGCGGACTTCTTTGTTGTGCATGCTCTTCAGTTTCCGTTTGACGGACAGGATCCTTCGATAACGAGCCCCAGGCCTGACCATCTTCCTCGGAAGTCAAGACTGCGGGTTCAGCAACAGGCTCGAGTATGCTCTCCTCAAAGGGAGACCGACCCCATGACGGGGCACTGTTTGATCTTTCATGAAGGGGGAATCTCCCTGGAATCGTGGCTAGCCTTCCCGTCAGTACAAATCCTACGGCGTTGAGCACAGGGTAAACACTCACGGGAGTCAACATAATGCTCCTGGACTGTGGTCATGCGACCGAAGCCAAGGTCTGGGAAACTGATCTTGCGGCGCCTCGGTGCAGCACCCTCCTTCAATTGCTTAACTCTCTTGCTTTTTACAAGCAGGCTGCTATCTCGAAGAGATGGGCTTGATTGACTGCTCGTCAACAGACGTGGTCGTACAGCCTCTATTGGATTCTTGCCCGGAAGAGGACTTGGTTTCTTTATCGTTGGCCATAGTTGAAACTTCGGCTTTTCCGCTGGGCTGGGTTGTGCTTCTTGTTCATTGCTTTCCTGCTCTTTGTTTTCTGCCTGTTCTCGGCACCCGTCAGTATGCAAGTATGACCTCTCAGTGAAAACTCCAAGGTGGCAAGGCTGCTTGACTCACCACTGAATACGTTTCTTTGGCGAGGTAATTATTTAGTCCAATGCTGAGATGGGAATCTTCTTGATCCTGCAATGCGGGATTCATCACGAGATTTTGTGACGAAAAACTGCAGACTGAGGAGCCAGAAATCTCAACGGGCTGTACCAGATATTTGGGAGGATAGGGAAACCGCAGAGCCGTCAATATTAATTATATCTAGGGATACAATTATGGGGTAGGTGAGAGGGCTATAATAGGGCTTATTATAGACTTTGTATCAAGCCTCACATCTCCCACCTAAGTGGCAAAAGGCCCTGATCTCCTGTCACATTGAGGCACACGAGATGCTAGTGGGCTTAGGTGCTGCACTTGCAGCTTGAAACGACATCCATGCCACTCTTTAGGACTAGCTACTGTACGGCCGAAATCTATACCGTTGACCCCGTGAAAGGGCCCTGCTCCCTTCCTCTTGCGGTCAAATGGGGTTCCGGCTCGTCATGAACCGACGATTGGTATGTGCATTCAGACCCTCGATGGTGTACCCGGCTAGGCCTTTCAGCCTGCCTTCGAAGACTCGAAAACATCAGGTTTCTACCATTTGCGGGTCTCATAGCGTTCAAGGTCCCGCCACAAGGCCAAACTGAGACCGTCTCGTAAGAAACGGAATACTAGCAACCCTGGGAAACGGATCCCTGTTGCGGGAAGACCGAGCTATGATCGTTGGATAGATACTATGCTCCACAGATTTGCCGTTGTGGCCGGCTTTGATCTCTATCCCTTTCAGGATTTAGGACCCAGGCCTTACCTAGCAAACTTCCGAGAGCCCCTGTAAGCGAGTTCTCACTAACCCCTTTGCTTCTTTGCGAACACAGTGGCGGGTCTGACAGTGCCAGCTACAGACGATCTCCAGCCCACGCGGGAAACCCACGAGGAAGAATCGATGCACTGAAACTCTTGGGATCTAGCAATCAATCACTTCTGCTACGAGTTCTGCACGTTGATATTGAAGACCTCGGATAATTCTACGTCGACCCCTTTCTTAGTCCACGGATCCAACATCTATTATAGACCGCAGAGACATATTAATCTTTCAGCATGAATTGTGATCACTAGAATATGAGCCGTCCCATTAGGGACTGAGTTATCGGTCCCAAACGAGGCATCTCCGGGACCACCGGTTCGATTGCGAGACGCGGATCTTATTCACGATTCCGTCCGTTCACAACTATTCTTAGGACCCGCCCTTGTTGCTATTGTATACATTTTATACTCCATATCACAACAAAAATTCTCTCCCTTCTTGAAATTGCGTCGGCCAGTTGAAGGGTTCTATACCGGAGTGTCCGCTGTGTCTCATCAGTGCTGGCAGTCTTCCAGGCCGACAATCCCCGCACAAAAAGCTTCAGGGCTATATTAGGGCTAATAAGCTGCCCCCCAACAACGCCGACGTTGCCAGTTGGAGCTAAAGAACTCGAGGAATCCGTACTCTTCCCTCGTTTTCCGTCAAGGGTCTCAACGGGCATCAGCACGGGCTACGCCTTGGCGGCTTGGCGACGCAAAACTCAGGGGACTGGTGTAGAAACTACTGCAGTAGATGTCGCAGAAATCCCAGGATCTCGTCATTAACTGGCACCTAGCGTCGTCCAAGTAACCAGTCCCTTCTCTCTAGCTGGGACGGTTTTAGGATACAAATTCCTAAAGAACATTGATATGCTAATGATTACAAAAGCCGCAGAGATATATGACTACCAGCCGGGCTTTGGACGGGGCATCAACAGCTGCATGCGATACATGCAAAATTATTTTTGACCTCGGGGTCCAGTGCAACAAGTTGTTTCACGAGGCTACTACGGAGTACATGGAACTGTAACAGCCACTGCCACGAGGAAGCCCCGCCGCGATGCAGCAACAGACCAAACCGTCTGCAGAGAATGGCTCTCTTGAAAGGAGTCAACATCGTCGCAGATGACTTCTTTCGGATCCTAACCACCAAAAAACGGTTAGGATCTGCTTGGCAGTTCAAGTTTAGTCTGGAGAATTTACCTTACCAGGTGCTCCTCGTGGCAATCAGCAAAACAAAACGACCCGGCTCGAGGAGTGAAATATCATAATTGCCGTCTTAAGAACAGTTTGAGGCTTTCGACGGCGGTTACAAACGGTACCCACGAATGTTTAATTACTATACTGCCGGACCGCACTTTGAATTTTTCTACGTACTTAAGCTATTGTGCCCCAGTCCGGCATTTCACGACCCATGGACTCGGTAACTGCAATCGAAACGGGATTATTCCCCATGAAGCATGGGGATTTTTATAGCGTTATCAAAGATCAGGTACCTAAGCAAAAAATTCGGGCATCGTTGCTAAAAGGAAAGAGAGGCCTAGACCATTGCCGACGTTGTTCCTCATCCCCCACCGCTGAAATTTTAATATAGACCCCAGCGATTAGTCTAGTAGTTTCGTGTCCCAGACGGGAATCAGACGAAACGCCAGTTTCGCATCAGATCGTTAACAGGACACGCTATCAATCTCCCTCTTAAGCCACGCAAATTCTATGAACTAGTCTATAGACTCTACGGAGTATACATCGATAAATATCTCGATATGCAGTGGAAACACGACATCTGTTTTCCGATTCTCCATATTCTCGACACTCAGACCAGCACGGACAATACAGGGACTGGGGAACAAAGTTAAGGGAGAGTGTATCCACCTCGTTTCCCAGTTGGCCGCTTTTCTTTGCGTCGTCAATCGCAACAGCGGCTCTTGACCGATCCAGAAGTCTTGCAGATCCTCCAGACGGACATATCGCGGAACGGTGGACGAAAACCTGCGCGAAGCACTCAGAAGCAGAATCACTGTCGATCATATCCACTCGTCCGTGAATGGATTCGGACGAGAATTTATGTACCCTAGGGAAGTTAAATCCTTAGCATTGCATTCAGAAAGAGTTGCAGCCATATCGTCTGCTAATCACGCAGTTCCTGCAAGCGTACCTGCACAAGCTCTACTCGAGCCGATCGACTCACGGAAGGCCAGGGGATTTTCTTGCTCTCTGCACTGTGGAACAATTCTTGTCGTGCTTGACCGACAATGGCCTAGAAGGAGCTACGGTCTACAATCTCTCTGCCGGCTACAAATTGATATTATGAAACGAGCAGTGCATGGCCCATAGTACGACGCCGTGTCTATCATCTTCGACGGAAATTGACCTGATATGCTCCTAGTATAACTAAATTGTGGTTTTCGGGATGGGTCCAGGGTACGATCCGCACTCCAAGCTCCCGTAGTGGAACTCGGAAGATCGACACGGTGCTGTCCTGGCAAAGATTGTTCAGGAATCAGACCAGACTCCCATTTCAGGGGATTGACGATCAGGAAAGCATAATTTACGTAACGAATAACTTTGATATTAAAAAACTTCATTTAGCCATCCTTAGCTCAAACTATGTCGTGGGAATAGCACTGAGTTTAGAGCCCATCAGGACTAACTGCGCAGATCATCTCGTCCATGGTGAGTTCCGATGATGACTGTGATAACTGTATGTGTTGCGGACTGGGGTCTGGCAACAAGAGAATCACATTGCAAGGATCGTAGCATATCGGGATTCTCATCAGACTTGATAGTGGGGTCCAAAAGTGCGGTATAGCAGGTCATCTCATCTATTGCTGGCTATCTTCGTCTCGATTATTCGACCGTTGGCCGGACAAAAACCCCCACCCGTTCAGACCTTGATCCTTGCTCATGGGATCTGAGACTTGACCACGAAAGTGCCCGATACACGGGCCGTAGCACTGATGCTATCCAGCCCTTGTAGTGGACCAGCAGCCCGATAGTGATCTTACACACGCAAGCTTGTGTACGGAGTAAGGTCGGGCCAAGAAATCAGCGAGGCCAAGGAAGTGGTGGAAAGCTTGCATTCCAACTAGTTAGCTAGGGCTAGAGAGCCTATAATTATATACTAACTTGGTGATAAACCTTCCGCTGGACCGGACCTAGGGTCTCCAAGACTGCACCCTGCGCAAGCTTCTTAGAGTTAGTCGTGCAGGGTTCTGACCGTGCCTCCTGGCACTTTATCTCCGACTAGAAGATTGGTTTCCGATTGGCTCTCCTCGGACACTGAGAGTGAGGGGTCTGAAACACATTCGCGCACGCACCCAGTTAAGTGGGAGAGAAGAGCCGTGTATATTATTAACCATCGATGTATATATGTGGTACTTCTGCGCTGTAGCCCACGTGGAACTAGAAGTGCTAAGAACGTTTCGAGGTGATAGCGAAACCCCGATGGGATCCGGCACGAAAATTCGAATTTAATTTAGGGGAAGGGGTAAAAAATATTATCAAGTTATTATTAGGGAGCCATCAAAGACTCGATTGCGAATTGTCTGCTCCAAGTTGCCGGATGGGGTAAGCGTGTTGCTCCATTTTTTCGGCCGTACAGTATCTCACCGCTCCGGCAGAATATGGTTTAATCGCCAATCAACATTGCGATAATTGCATCTTCAAAGTCGCCAGGATAAATACGAGCGGGACCACGTCTGGGGAAAGTGGCTGGGCTTTGGAAGATGAATTCTGTATAATGATCATCATTCAGGACTCATTGACCGCGCGTGGTTTTCGATATCTCATACCTGATCGTCCTGATCCAAGGTAGAGCTGGGAGAGCATGCACCTACCGTCACAGAATGCGACGGGCCTAAAACCTTCTTGAGAATAAGTCAGTATACTAGTACAGAGTGTGGCATGCCTGGATATCCCTGCAATGGGAATACATCCATCGCACTTTTCGATATTCCAATGTGATCACTGATGTCTGCTGACCGATACTCCTCAATGAGGTAATAGGACAAAAAAAATCCCAAAAAGGCCGAACGTTGGCCGAGCCAGAAGTATCTTTATGCCCCTCTCAGGAGTTTGGATGTTTCATGCCAGTGACGACGGAGAAAAGATTGCATATTCTGTGCACGTGTTAGAATCTTCTAACTATTCATGGTTTCGTCGAGAAAAGTATGCCAAGGACCCCATGTTAGTGATTGTATGGAGCACTCTCTAGTAAGTATATGGTGTGTCTCTTATCCTCAATCAGGTAACTAGCCCTTTAGTACCTGCGAAGCTTATCTGGTTAAGGCACCTTACTCCGGTCTGCTAGGATTACAGGAATGCCATTGAGGATTAGCACTGTCTATCTACTTACCGATGGAGCTGTAAGTGCGAAGCTTAGATATCTCTCCGAAGCTTAACTAGATCAACTTGGCACGGAGTAGATAGTTAACTCTAGGATGGCCATGAGATTCTGGCCTTACTATCTCTTGAAACCTAATGACAACCGATTTCGAGCCATCTTTAGACGGCCAAAACCTTCCCACTTCGCCTCCAGAATCAAGGGTCCTCCTATATCTCAATGTGGAGTCAGTTTAATTAACAACTCGACCTCGACCTCAACCTCAAGACAAAGAAAAATGTCGCTGCCTGAATCACGCCTAAGGGTTTCGAATTTGACGTTAACTTGTCCTAGTCATCCATTAGAAATACACAGCAATCTCACTAGTTGCGCACTACGCCAACTAAACTAACTATCATGATTTCGATCATGGCTGGGAGTGCTTGAATACCGTGTCGATCCTGTGTGCCGCATTGCAGAGCCGGCAGATCCTCAAGTGGTCGAGACCAATAACTAATGTCTTCCAAGTAGATGTCCGAACATGGGGTAGATACTTGAGTTTAGTTTAGTTTAGCTTCAGTGATGCCAAGGACATCTGCCTGACGATCCCATTAACTATCTTAAAAAAGGAAAGAGGAAAAAGGAAAAAGGGAAAAAAGAAAATAAGACGCGCTTTTGTTTCGGATGATCACTTGTCTCTAGTTCTGCATGGAACAAGGTTTTATTGATCTGAATTGGTCTCGTATATCGGCTCACTCGAGACTTTCATCACTGATTCAACTTGTCGTCTACAGTTCTAAACATATTGAACTTCATACGTGAGGAAATACGTACCTACGAAACTCAGCCTTCCGTAGTTAATCAAGCATTAGCAAACAATCAAAAGGATTCGATCATATCGAACCTTATATCTTGCAGGGGAAGATATCAACAAGCATTCGAGACGGCATCTACTAGAGTCAACTCAAAAAATAGCTCCAACCTATTTCATCCGTCACACCTACCCATGAATGTCCCCTGAACCAAGTACTACTTAAATCCCTCAACAACACTCATCCTTAGGCCACCCAAGCCAAGACACCATCATACAGTACTCTATTCCAGCGAAGAAAAATCCCGACGCTATGTATGCACGGTCGATCCCTACGTGACTAGTAGTAGTAACTACTCAAAGTTGTTTGATTCGTCTCAAAAGAGAAGAAAGAAGAGGGCCTAAAGTGGGGGGGAGGGGGGAAGAGCATCAATCAAAGATAACTATCGTGCGGGATTATGATTACTTATGCATGGTGATCCTTGCTTGGAGCATTTGATCTACAGTACAGTTTGTTTTAGGTTTGGATGTTGCAAGGGATTTGATTTGAGAGAATTGGTGGTGTTTCAGGATTGGTAGTAGATTTAAGTTAGTGCTGTTCATGTTCATTGGTATGGTCTGGATGGTGGATGGATGAGACTAACTATGGTGGGATTCTATCGGGTGCATTGTGGAAGTTGATGGATTGATAGTGAAGAGTTTGTTGATATGTTGTGAGATCTTCTCAGAGGTCTTTGTAGTATAACTATGGGATGTGATGTGATTGTATTTCGCGCAGTGGTATACACACATACTTTTCGAAACTTGAAACTGTCAGTTAATGTGGAATTCTAATCTTACATGATAATAAGAAATAGGAAGAGAGAGAGAGAGAGAGTAAGGAAAGGCATAGTAAAAGTGATAACTAGATTCTATGAAAAACTCAAACACAAAACGCCGTCTAAATCCCATATGCTTGCCATTAACGAAACCGCCTTTATCTCAGAAGCCCTAAATCCCGTCATCACCAGCTGCTCCAACGCCTGTCAAATTCTCCGTCAAAATCCCATGTCGAATTCGAACTCCGGCCTATATCCATGTCGAGACCTCCTGTGACGCCTACGCATCTCTTCGAGCATCTCTGGAGGAAATGGTGGCATCCTTGGGTCCATTCCCCGACGCCCAAGCATCTCTGGAGGAGATGGCGGCATCATTGGATCTCCCCGACGCCTACGCATCCCTGGGGGAAATGGCGGCATCCTTGGATCCATTTCCCTAGGATCCATTCCCATAGGACCCATTTCCCTAGGATCCATTCCCATTCCACCCATCATCATCTCATCCATCATCATTTCATCCATGGGTATTCCATAACCCATCTCTTCTTCCATCGGCATCCCGTAAGGAGATGCACCGCCAGGTCCATGTCCACGAGGTGGCATAGGTCTACCCCCAAATCCGTGTGGGGGAGGGAAAGCACCTTGGTGCATCGACGGCCCCCTTCCGGGCATACCCCTTCTTCGGCGGACAGTTTGCTGGAAATGGTCCATATAGGTCGGTGGATCCGATGGCTCTCTCATCTCCCGCAAGAGTTGGAGCAATTTCACGAGTGGCATGCGCAGTATATGCCTCTCGATGTCTTCGTCACTGGAATCGCCCATCCCCATCGATTGCTTGAACCGAGCAAGAGCTGTCGCAAGAGGAACAGCACGCACAAACTCCCTGCCCTGATACTGCTCAATCTCGATTCCACCGTCACGATGCAGGCATTCGCGGAAGCTTTCAGGGATGAAAAAGTCCGGGACCCAGGGATTCTCCGTAGTGATTGGAACGCAACACGAACCGGGTCTCGTCGCAGCCTCAAGTTCCCTTTGTTGGTCCAGTGCATTATCCCGGAACCGTACCCATACAACCTCATTGAAATCGAAATCCCGGGGGTCTTGCTCACAGACGTCGCCAACCAAGTGTATGTATTTTCCGTCAGGATCGACTATCATTGTCCATGGGTCTTCAGGGCCTCTGTGGCCGCGGCGGCCTCCGAAACCAGGCATTCCATCCATGTTGGCAGTATTGATAATGTATGACCTCCTCCGTGGGCTTTCAGAGTGGTATATTGTGCACTGGACAGTGACCAATGGAGCTGGAGGAGACGATGTGTTGTTCAACTGGAAGTGGGTTGCAGAACTTTCTGAAGCTGATATAGCACGATGATGTTGCTTGGTATGATAAAAGTCAGAATGTAGAGACCTGTGCAGATAGATAATGATGAAGGAGAAAAAAAAAACGAGAGTTGGATGGTTTCTATGGAGATATTTATATGCATGAGGATTACTCATAATCGTGTCGAGTCATAAAGCATTCATTGTACCAAAGGGATCAGAAGGTCCATCAATCTGGTGATAGATGGATTATTCCATCTATGAGAATGAGTAATGGCATTCATCCCCTATGTTCGAGGACAGACTGCGACCACCGGATTAGACAAAGCACTTCCCCAGTCGACGGGAATTGGCTTCCAATGACAACAGTATGTGACAATACTTTGTCGAGTCCATCCATTGTTATCATAGTCTTTGTCTGTTTCTGGAAATTTCCGTACTCTCTCGAGACAGAACAACGACCCCAGTCGCTAATTGCCGCGATCCTTTCAAGATCCAATGTCCGTTCTTTATCTCCGTTGTCCTCTTTCGAGGAAAGGATTAAGAATTAGGAAGGTCCATTGTGTGAGAAGAGGCTATTTTTAACTCTGTCAAGTGGTCAACGCAGTGCTTTAATAGAGAGGTGAAAATAGCCTCACCGGAGCTTATCATAAAGGAGCTTTGAACAAGCTGTCTTTAACACTAAATGGAGAGAATAGAATAGATATATAATCGAGTGACCTGGGTTAATGAGGCCATCTTGTATGAACTGTTTAGTGGTTATAGTCGACCAATCGAGACGAATATGGGTTGGCCCAGATCCGACCGCAACAGGTCATTGACTGCGACACTATAAGGTAGGAGTATGTTGATCGTGGAAGGTGAAATTGAAGTAAGGAATAAGGTCTTCTTAAACCTAATCCCCAACTGCTTGTTATGTGCCCCATGGAAGAGGTGGTGAGCAAAGATCAGAACTCAAGAAGCAAACAGTACACCGGCCAACAACGTAAACAGCCAGATCAAAGGAGCGCCAGTGTCCATGGCAATGCTACCTGCACAAAGCACATGTGGGGTCTCCAGCAACTCTCCATCAAGCCACCAGTGAGAACTGCTTAGGTATGTGGCAGCAAACGTGGAGTAGGTAGATAGACGGCAAGCAAACAGGCATTATGCAGAGAATGTGCGGCACTGTCGTGTCTGGTCATCTCTCATTCCACCTAAGAAGATATGGAATGACAAATAGGATGCTTCAAAGCGTCTAAGCTCAGCTGATGATGAGCATTACCTCGGAAATACCGCGCGGCGTCGGCTGAGTATCGTTGGATGAGGACAAGGCTGAGTATTTTCTGGAAGCGTTGGCTCTCTCAGCAAGGCTTGGAGCTTTACCCTTCTGACCCAGGGAGGGTCTCATAATTTTTCCGTAGGAAAAAAACGATGATGCCCATGTTTCTGTTGTGACTAGGGATAAAAGTTCATCTAAGACCATCTAGCCGTGGCGCAGCGGAATAAGCGCTCTTCCAGGGGCGCAGCGCGTCTGTTGCTCGGCAGAATACGCCAGTCTGGGCTCTCAACTCTACTAGCAGGAACTAGACGCTTGCCATTATTTGATAGTCTTCACTATAGACAGGGCTTGTAGCAAATATTCGCAGTGTCTTGCGTGGATAGTTCCCTGAGCATGGCCAGAATGGGAGAAAAATCAGAGTCGAGAAACAATAAAAGGCAATTTATTGTTTGGATGCGGACGCAATAGAGCAATGATCAGCAGGGGCCAATTGACCTGTAGAAACAGTGGAGGGCAAGAAGATCCTTCTTCTCTGTTCCTGTGGCTTTGCAGCGTTTGGACGTGGACCTAGGAACACTGCACCAGCCACAAGGGATCATCCTCTTAGAGGTTTGTTAGGTCAATGCTCAACAGATATTCTATAGCGGCGTCAATAGAGCGCGAAAACCGTTCAGAGTATTTAGGCGATCTAAGGAAGAAAGGGGAGGCGGAAGTGCTGCGCCTTCGAAGCGGAGAGCATCCCTGTGAATTTTCTCCCAACACCTTCGCCACGCCCAATGGTCACTGGTGCATCTAACTAATACTTAAATCCCCTCTTGAGACTTTCTCTTCACTCTACCATCACTCCAGCAAGCATCAGAAAGAACATCTGTTCAATATCGGCCTCTATCTCGGCGGTTATCACTTCCGCTTCCGATCGCTATCTATCTGCGGTCACCACTCTCCAATTTGGAAACACTTCCCTCATCGCGTCGCTACTCTTCATCGTCGCACTACATATCCAACATCTTCATAATGGCTGAAGTGACAACATCTCCTCCTCGATCCCTGCCTGGATCGCCTACGTCCTTCTCTGCGAGCCGTCCATCGCGCTCATCATCCTCGCGACCTACGCTATCTCTTGATCTTTCCGGTCTGCCCCCGCTCTCCCAACCATCGCCACCGTCGAACACCCTCTTGATAACCGACCTGCATGATCTCTATCTCTTCCAGCCGTCCTCACTTGATTCCATTCGCTCCCAGATCACCCAAGTGGCACCCCTCCACTCCTTCTCCCCATTGCCATCTCTGCGTCGAATCGTATGCTCCTTCCACTCGACAGAAAATGCGATTAAGATCCGTCAACTCCTGGACGGTGAGGCTCTCTTGGGAAGAAATGTGCGTGTGCGGATCTACTTTGGAGAACACACTCCCATTTTGAGTGTGGAGGAGGCGCGGAGAAAGAAACTGCTGGAGGCACCACAGTCGCAGAAGCTCTTCTTCATCAGCCCGCCGCCCAGTCCCCCTCACGGCTGGACGATGCGCTATGAGGAGCCTCCCAACAAGGAAGTCCATGCTAGCGATCTGGCAGAGGCGTTATCGAAGTTGAGGACTGAGCAGGAGCCAAAGGAGACCAAGGAGCCGGAGCCGGAGACGCCTGTGTCGTTGACGTCCGACAAGAGAACAAGCAGCTGGCCCACATCGGTCTCAGGGCCACGCAGCCGAAGCAGTACGATCATCTATAACCCAGAAGATCATGGCAGCAACCCGCATCTACCTGCAGTCATGGTCGAAGACACCAGTGCCGACGCGGACGATATCGAAATGGACATGAGCCCGATTGAGGCACCCAAGAAGATCATGGCCCACACGTCTCGTCCACCTGTTGAGCTGATGGAGTAGACATCATCTCAGTTGTGTCCACATCATGTTTCTCTTTTTCTCGGATGATTCTCTCTGGCTGGCGTTTCGAGCGTTTTTGGTCTTTTGCATAGAACGTCGCCATCGCGCATAGATGAGTTCGGTTCAATTCAGCATGGCGTCTCATAATTCTGTTCGCACATTGGCGCAAAGCAGCGTTGGCACTGCATCCGGGCGGCGTTTGGTGGATTTGGTGATGAATTTTCTTTTTCTAATATGCTCCCTACTTACATAGGGCATAGGCACGGATGGTTTACTTGAGGTTATGTACATAGATCAGTGAGATAAATATGCCAAGTATGATCATGGAAGATCCGCAAGTCAATCCATATAACAAAGTAGAGTCCAATTTCAAGATCCCCTGAAGTGAAATAATTACAAAAATGTATTCTCATTCATTCACAGCGGTGGCTGACGCAATGACCTGTTTCTTTGCTTTACCTCATCGAAAGACTTGGTCTATCAATCACGATCTTGCTACCATCTCTAAATTCTCTATCTCCCACATACATACTTGGTCCGCCAACAACGAGAACCGAAGTGGCGTTGTGTCCGGGATCATATTCTTAACGTATCCAATGGAGAAGAAGGGCTATCGGTCCTAATCCTGTACAGGGCCAATCTCCGACAAAGATAATCAGAAGGCTGACTAGGAAATGCTTGGACTGCCATGCGAAAAACTTTCAATCTATAAGAGAACCCTGCGGCGTCATCAGAACTAGGAAAGCTGTTGTCTTATCATCTGGAGCTTATCTATGTTTAGACGCCTAGCATGCCCTGGACTTTATCTAGCCGGTATTTAGACACATATAACTATGCAATTGAGTCTTTTCTCTTCACCAAGTGGCGAGAATAATGTTTTCATTTGTGTGATGATCTGGGTCTATTTTTTCAATACATATTTTATATCTTTGCGTATTACTATCAGTACCAGTAAGTATCTGCATCCAATGGAGAGGATGTCGCACAAGGGACAATAATACCAAGATAGGCCAGTGTAGACCACCAAGATATGTCATGAAGTTCAATTTAGGTTTTCGGATCGTAAATCACTGATTTTCCCCCTTAGTCGAACAGGACGACTGCGGAGTCCTTGACTATCTTCGGTCCAAGCACAGCGGCCAATTCGGCCACGATTCCCTTGATTGACTGCGGGTTCCGGATATCAGACGTTTCCCAATTGACGAGGTCCTGAAGCGGATAATTGGTTAGTTAGGCATAGCGTTTAGAATAGCAAGATATATCGAACGTGATACCCGCGACGAAGAGGAGACGAGGAGGCACTTACGGTCATCTCTAGGAAATTTCCATGTACCAGCAAGAGCCAATGGTCCAGGTCCAGCGCTTTCACTTCCTCCAATGTCAGAACGCCAGGCATGTGGATATCGAAGAGTGACATCTCTTCGTCGTTCTCCTCGGATTGCTTTCCTTGGCTAGATTGATTTGCAGCTGCCGTAGATTCATCCTTCTTGCCTTCTTGCTCAGAGGCCAGTTTTCGGTCATGGGAAAGGGATACGTAGGGGCGCTCATCAAGCTTCTTCGATAGCTCACCGTCCAGAGGGTCCCACGTGTAACTCTCCGGGTCTATCAAGTCAGCTGGAGCCTGTCAGGTAAGTTGAGAAGTATGTCTTACCTAAGATATACTGAGGCCGATAGGCAGCCTTGTAGCGCATTTTCTGGCAGGAATGGATGTAGTAGCCTGTAGATTCCTCTCGTTACTGAAGTTCATCACCAGTCATGAGAGGACGTACCCATGTAGTAGTACTGGTATTTGTTCTCAATGGCAAAGGCTATCTCCCTCAGCGCGCTCAGCTTTCCAAATTCCCAGTCATTGAACTCGGGATCATAGCTAACAGAATCAGCATCTAGTCCACATAGAGAAACGATCTGAATACCCACAATGTATAGACAGAGCTCACTCCATGCGGAAGAAGGTCGAGAACAGCAACCGCTATGAGTCTTCCATCAAGACGGTAGCACTGGTGCCAGGACCCTAGTTTCCGCTCTTCTCCATCTTCCTTGACCGTGGTCTTCTTCAGACCAGAGCAGAGGAAACGTTTAAAATCCGCGGATTTCCATCTAGATTCGTCCTCTTTGTGCACGGTCTTTTGGTATTTGAGGAAGACTTCATATCTGTAGAATATGGTTAGATAAAAGTCACCAGTACTAATTTGTGAATGATTCACATACTTGCGTTGAGAGATAGAGTCTCCTTCCGTTGTGACCTCGAATTTATGTGCTGGTTCGATTGGCCGTTTCGTCTCTGGATCGATCGGCCGTTTCACGTTTTCGTATTCAGTTTCATGGATCGCCGTGAGTAAGTTGAAGTTGCATTTCCTGTACTTTTTCTCTCTAATTGACCCTAATTAGGAACTATCACGCCACGTAGCACGCATGGTAAGGCATACTCTCTGGTTTTCGGGCAAAGTCTCGCAGCTTTGCGCATGTACTCCGGACCCAGAATATAATTATTCCAGCGATTGATGGCTTTTCTTTGGTCCTTTCGAGGTTTGAACTCGGAGGCATCAAGCCTAGGATATCAATTGTCAACGAACACTCCAATTGCGATTGAGGCAATGAGGGAAGGTTGCACACCTCATGGTGTAATGCGGACAACATGACCTCTGCAGGTTCTGCTTGTAGTACAGAGTACCGGATCTTCAGACAGGAGTCAGTATCACCTATAGATGGAAAGATTACTTCAAGGTAATACCTTCTCCAGCCGCGATTAACCAGTTCTTCATAATGCTCCGGCCGCACTGAGACTGAACTGGCATAGTAAGAAGCGCCTATTATCTCAAGGTCAGGAGTTGGACGACAAGATTTAAAACCCTTCCACTACGGAAGAATAGCAACCGCATCGAGAGCTAAAGCAGTTGCAAGAGAAGAGCTTATGTTTCACCTCCTTGAGGGAAGGTGTATTTTGAAGTCCTGCTGGAGTAAAGAAGTAGACGGATACTGACTTCCATTTTCTGATTTACAGTAGCCACATGAGTTGCGTTGATAGCCTATTGTTTCCTGAATTAGTAACTAGTTATCTATAGTATTACACCAACCCAATGGTGGCAATTATTTTCCATAGCAATTTCGTCGGGTAAAACAAAACCAATTTTGTGGTGCGGGAATGGACGGGATAGAAGGGGTAACGAGGGGTAATTGGATGTGTTGAGCAGTTCTGTCAACCCTCGTCGCACTTCATATTTGAGCTCAGTGCTATAAAATGGGGATCTAGTGGCGATATGCCAGTCATTTGGGCACGGGCTGGTGCAGGGCTTTCTGACTGGCTGGTAGAGGTTGATTTTCTTACCTAGAGGTCTGAAGAGCGACAGCTGCCGTGCCCTCTCTGCATCGACTAGGGGCTCCATGCCTGGTTCCATGGCTGACCGGTGTCCCGACAGAGCCCACTGTAGGGATCAGGAACAAAATGGGAGGCGAAAGAGTCTGTTGTGTGAACTGTGTTGCGTAGGAGGTTCACAATCGCAGCACTGGCAAGTTTTGTCAGGGTTTTGTTCTCCGGTCGTTCGCGATCACGGGAGCCAGTGATCGTGATGGTGATGGATGCAGGGCATACCTTAACGAAGGGAGAGAACGCGGGGGAAGTATGTCAGAGGTCTTCCAGTCTCATAGTTAAACATGATGGTGACAGACAAAGCAAAGACAGTGATGTTTCTAGAAGCTGAGTCGATGGCGGTCGGGCCGACAGCCTTTACGCGCCTTGTGCAGCAAGTTAGTTACCAAGCCATCCTTCACATCAATGGACCACTTTCTCTCCCCCTGGTAACATCTCCTGGACCTAGACAACTGCTCAAGACTATTGCAGGCGCTACCATACTAGTGAGAGTGCTATTAGCAAAATAAAAAGGAGTTTTTGTTTTCTCTTTTTGAAGCAGGCATCTCCATCTATCGCTTAAGGATTCCTGCAGCTGATGGTGCATAGCAAGTGGCAAATCATATACATGCTAGGGATGCCTTGGCTGGTTGACTTATTCTTTACATGATTTGATACTATAATCGGTAGTAATTAATATGCATATTACCCATTCTATAGGAGGCCCCATATGAATATAGTTGGGATCTCTCCGGCATTATGACGATCCACATTCTTGCGAGTCTTGCACATGAAGCATGGAGAGAATGATCTCAGCGATGGTCTTGAGATAAAAGCGGGCGCGGTAGAATAGGCTCTTTGCTGCGTTGTCGCATTGAAGCCCAATCACCATGTGCTCATCCAAGACAAATTCCAAGGGCCACTAAGCCATCCTCCCTATTAGTTAAAGTAGTTACCAGGATGGGCTGCGGAGTACCACTACTAGCCTTTGTAGTTCGCACACTAATTACCCGTTCCAACGTTTAAATAAGGGCTTTGACTGGGCACAGCATCATCTACTCATCAATTTTTGATCCGGAAACTAAGGCGGCTCCCAGATCTCTTACGATGTCAGTTCTGTGTGGCCACAAGATCGTCCTTGACCGGTCCGAAGTAGTCCGCAACCGCTCTTGAGTTGCGCTTGCGAGCTCCCTCAAGATGTTGCTTGTAGAGCAGCAACCGGGCCCATCTCCTCCGTATTCTGGATTCATACGGTGATCCCGGTGTCTATTTATGGAACCCGGTGGTTTTAGATTGATGCACAGAAAAGTCTCGTATCTAGGCTCAGCCGGAGCGCCATGTTCCTTCGCATTTTAACGGAGAAGGCAGTGTGGTGCGAGCTATCTCCGATTAAGTCTTGCTGACTGTACACTGTCCTTGTCTCCGTCACGCTCAGCCGGAAATAATCGCGATCTGGTCCAAGGGTTCCGTTGTACCGCATCCGTTGGTGGGCCTTCCAGCAAGTCATCATCAGAAAGGACATCAGTCTGCGTCTCTGACAGCCCTCCGGTCTCTTGGGGAGATGATCTCATCAGCTCCAGCGGCTTTCAGGGAACCATGACAGGGGGGAAAGGACCGTAGAGCGCTTGAGGCGGGTAGGATGAAGAAACGTCCACAGAGACGATCAGAGAGCCGACTCCGGCCTTCTGGGTGCCCCTCATCAGTCTCCAGCTGGAGAGACCACTGATGAAAGGAAGCAATAAGAGTTGTCAGCAGAAAGGGCAGAAGACTCCACAGGCAGCACTGGCGAGGGACCGTGGTTGAAGAGGCTTCAATAAATCATGGACGAAAAAAACCACAACCCCGAAAGATTGACCGGAGACAAGCCTTACCGTCTCAATACCAGCCTGAACGCCGTGAAACAGGCCGGCTCTGGCGGGAGTATTACCATACGATACACATTCCTTCAAGGCTGCCAAAAAAAAAGGTACCAGGGTCAAGCAAGAGTCGGCCAGAAACTTCTTGCCGGACCGCGCCGTCATATACCAAGCTACTCTGATTCCCCCCCCTCCAACATCTTTTCCTCTATCTTACTCTTTTGATATTTTCTCAACTAAGATGCTCTCTTCCACTTCCTTCACGAATACCAGGACCCCGTCCACCGCGGGATTGAACGGGAAGACCTAGTGTCGGGTCGCCAGTGCGCAGTATCTTGTTCCCTCGTCGACCGCCTCGCCCGTCTGCTATATCTCAAAATTACGGGCTTGCATCGGTATTACAACTATCGCGGTCTTCCCAGCCTGGTTGCGTCCCTTTTTCCACTTCCCTCCGTGCAGCTCGGTCTCTCCCAAGCCGCGCGCACAGCGGATTGGATTTTCAGAGCTTCCGGTCGTCTTCTCTTAACCTTTCATCATCACCCATCTCGTTGCATTGCACGTTGCGTGACGATCATTGTGGGGTGGCGCTCAATTCAGACCTCTCGAGTCCAACCTCCAGCGATCCGCCCAAGGGGGAATCTCTGAACCACGATCAGATCATTCTGAAGATGGCTCAAAGTCGTTCTATGGAATCCCGCACAGGGAGGACAAATCAACGTGAGTTTGACTGACCCCAGGCACGTGTCAACCCTTCACTTTGCGTCTCCGTCCCCCCTGCAACAGGGATTGCTACCTCACCCTGGTCTTTCTAAGAACGCGACCTGTTAAGTCGCGCTGAAAATCTTCAAAAAAAATAATTATTATGATTTATTAGAAAATAATACTAACTGGTGTGGTCGTTTCTTTCAGGTTATGGTTCCCAGGGCGAAAGACTCGTGGCCGGCGTGGTCCCTCTCTCGGCAGACAAGACGAAAGTCCTCATGATCCAGTCCACAGGACCTGGAGGATGGGTTCTCCCGAAAGGTGGCTGGGAGACTGACGAAGGCACCGCTCAACAGGCGGCCTGTCGGGAGGCATGGGAGGAAGCTGGGGTCATTTGCACAGTTCAGAAGGATCTGGGCCTCATACCGGATATGCGCCCCTCGACGCTTCTGACTTCGCAGGCACCAAAGGCCTCGTATCAGTTCTTCGAGGTCACGGTGGATCGCGAGGAGGCGCAGTGGCCCGAAATGCACAAACGAAAACGGCAATGGGTGACATACGCACAAGCCGCTGCTATATTGATCAGTCGCCCCGAACTCTTAGAGGCGCTGAATCGCAGCTCGATCAAACGATAGCGACCGCGCAGTCGGTCTTTCGGCTTCTTCAGAGTCGCCATCTCACCGAGGATCTCATTACGACATGACATGACGAAAGGAATTTGATATTCATCTTATCTTTCCGAGGTCTTGGGCAGCGATGTAATGGCGTCTTGTGGATCAGGAGTTTCTATCATCACTATCCAGATGGTTCTATTTGGCAGCTGCTCATGACAGCTCTATTAATCCAGCCAGAAACCGCCTTTACTATAGACCCGTGGCAGGGGGAAAGAAGAAGAAAAAAAAATATTTGAAAAGAAACACGATGCTGAGAGCCTACGTGAACCTGCAGTGCGTTCAACTGATATGAGGTATCGGGGCTGCATGTCACAGGCTTTCGAATCAGTATGTCCTAATAACACACTTTGGGTGTCGGGGAAAGGAGTTTTGCTTTGATTTCTTCTGTGAGCCTCTTTCGACGCGATCCTCTCTCGGTGGCTTTCTCTGGTCAAAAGTTTTCCACTTGCACGGTTCCTCCACTTGATCTTGCCATAGCATTTGAAGGTCTCAGCATACGCGATGTGTCCGCATTGATCGAGCGCTTATTCCATGAGCCATTGCTATATCATCTGATAGTATGCACGGCTTGAGTATTATTGTAAATAGACATTGCATGTCGGGAACCTAGAGAATCTGGGTCTCGACAAGACTGAACTACATTTGAGCTCAGGGAAAATTCTTTTTTCTCATCTGTTAGCCTCATCTCCTGTACGAGAATTTGGCCAGAACATTATTGTCCTGGCATTCAACAATACTAACCACTAAAGATGTAAAGGCATATCTTACTTTTTGTGAGGCAAGCCATGGGCACCTTGAGGGTAGATGCGGCCTATGACAGATTGTGCCATGTATCTGGGCCAGATTATAGAAATTCTTCACCTGTAAATGAATAAGATCTCTGACATATATAGGGCAGTCACCAAAGTTTTTTTTCAGTGATAAGGACCTGCTGATGAATATCCCGACGTTGGTGCGTTGGTAAGTTCATCGTGGCGATCAGTATACATTGGACTGCTCCAGGGCCTCTTTTTTTCTGCAGATATCAAGCGTTGAGGCCGTACCTTCCTCCCCATGAGGTTCTAGAAAGAGAGGTCCTTTGTCATATCTTATTACGGAATGGCTGTGGCATTATTTTAATACCGTTGGAGATATTCTGTGTAGTTAAAAGAGCGTTGGCAAAAGCAGTTTAAGTAGAAAGATTACTGTATTAGGGAACCCCACCGCCGGTACTCCACTACTTATTCCTAGTAATCCTTGCCCTGCACGCAAAGAAATTAAATATGAAGAATATTCAGGATCCCTTCAATGTAATTCTTTACAAAAAAAGACTCTTGCATGATTTCTACGCAGCTATAGTGGCAAGCCAGACTGAGGATCAACCTCAGTGGTATATGACCCGAATAGGTAAAGCGGCTCTGCACCTTTGGATCGCAACTCAAAGCTCAACTTCGGGGGACACCAGCGCCTCTTTCAACTGAATCAACCTGTGTCCGTCCGCCACCACCATTTTTTCTATTCAGATCGGTCGCGGACATCAGTCACGCTCTCTATTCCGATCTGTTTGTTTCGACTCACCTTTTCATGAGCGGTAGATAAGCGCAAAGGGAAGTTCGACGGAGGTGGTCAGCGACTCGCGCCGCCGCGAATAACATCTTGCACATCATGGATTATGAAATGGATATCGAGCCCACGGGGCCTCAGGTGACGGTTCGAGAGGTATGTGGTCTCTTTCTCCTCCGTCACTTCAACCTCAAGTAATTTAAGAGGTCACGGAGGACAACACAAGATGCATCAGTCAAAACTAACACCTCCCTTCCCCCAGGCCGAGCCTTACCGAGTAGACTTCAAGCTCAGCTCCGTTGATCTCGCCTTTGCCAACTCCCTGCGGCGGGCGATGCTCGCCGAAGTGCCTACGATGGCCATCGACCTGGTCGAGATCGAGACTAACACCTCCGTCCTCCCGGACGAGTTCCTCGCGCACCGCCTGGGTCTGATCCCGCTGAACTCGAAGAACTGCGATCAGGACGTCGAGTAC
Source organism: Paecilomyces fulvus (assembly GCA_029606305.1). Classification (NCBI taxonomy): domain Eukaryota; kingdom Fungi; phylum Ascomycota; class Eurotiomycetes; order Eurotiales; family Thermoascaceae; genus Paecilomyces; species Paecilomyces fulvus. Next base: position 353,695 of record JAPVCG010000074.1, on the reverse strand, counting down.
ACACGCGACTGTGACTGCGAGAATCACTGCGCACGATGCAGTGTCACCCTAACGCTACATGCACGTTGTACGGGCGACGAAGTCATGAAGGTATATGCACGCGATCTGGTCGTCAGCAGCGAGCGCGCGAACGAGTGGGTGGGGAGTCCGGTCATCACAGATCCTGAGGGCAAGGGGCCGATCATCGCCAAGTTGCGAAGAGGCCAGGAGCTCAAGATGACTTGTATTGCGAAGAAGGGCATTGCGAAGGAACATGCGAAGTGGGCGCCCACGGCGGCGGTTGGGTTCGAGTACGATCCGCATAATAACCTCCGCCATGTGGATTATTGGTACGAGGAGGATCCGATCAAGGAATGGTATGTATATCATCGTTTCTTCAGGTATGAAGAAGAAAGAGCACAACGCTAAACAGAGTCTTGAACCAGGCCCGTCTCTCACAACGCAGCCTGGGAACCTCCCGTACCACCGGACCAGCCCTTCGACTACGATGCCCAACCCAACACATTCTACATTGACGTCGAAAGCATCGGGAACCTTGAACCAGACACGATCATCCAACAAGGCATCGTCGTCCTGCAACGGAAGCTCGCGTCCGTCATCTCCGCCCTCTCGGCCAGCGGCGACGGTGAACGCAACGGCGTCGCCGAAGACGAGGATATGATGGGTGGCGTTCGCAGTCCTGACGCCTATGAACCACCTGAAGGTATCGATGGCGGCTTCACGGCCTACGCTAATGGCGCCACGAGCGCCTGGGGAGGCGTGGGCGGTACGACACCATATGGAGCTACACCGTACGGACAGAGCAGTTATGGATTCTGAAGAGAAGAGCGGGGTACATAAACTTAGAAAAAAGGGGGGTATACTAGACAGCGAAAAGTACCGGCTAGGGAGAGGAGAGATATGACTTGCAGATGGCGTTGAGACCCAGGTCCGCAGATTTTATTTCACGGGATCTGGCTTCCTCTTTCATCATTCGAAAAGGCTACGACAAAAAAGGGCCTGAAAGCATCTGGGACGGCGTTCTTTCATCGTGTTTCTTCTTTTTTTTTCTTTTTTCCTTGTTATGCTCAACTATTCCACGAAAGCTCTTCCGAATTGTAAATTACATTACATCCTTAAATGATCTACTCTAGCTTCGAATCTTAGCTAAAAGGGAAAGGAAAAAACAAAGTGATTATCTATAAGATAAGAACGGGTGGTTGATAGCTATGTAAGAGATCAAACCTACCTGCCTAGAATCCGGCATGGCGTTTACCCTCCTCCTTGTGCTGGATTTCTGTACTTGGTCACATCACACGCATGGGACAAACTCTAGCTGGGTAGGTAGGTAGTAGTGGAACTCCTTCGAAGACCCAAAACTGTAACAGATACTACAAAACCATGCATCACTAAACCCGCCAGGAAGGAGGTAAGAGATGATACAAAGAAACCAACAAGGTAAAAAAGGAGCCAACAACAGTAGATGTCAAGAGAGGGAAAAAATGTAAATAAGATAGTGATACGCCAATTCCCGTATGATGAAACCAATATCCGTCGCTTTCGCCGTGAAAATGCCTCTCGATCGCCGGAATCCGATGATGATGATACCACTTCTCGAGACGCCAGTGACCGGGCCAGGACCAGAAGGGGAGGAAAGGAAAGAAGAAAGGCCATGAAGCACACTCGCCGACAACACCCATTTCCCATCCATGTAGTGCAGAATAGGGACAACCCGCGGCAAATGCGAAGCGAGTAACAGAAGTTTTTGTCAACGCTTTTTAAAAGCCGCGGATGGGTCCATAGAAGCAAAGAGACATTATGCTATGCAGTCCGTCGGAAATCAAGATGGGTATTGATGAGTATAAACGCCCGAATCCAGAGACAGGAGAGATAAAAACACTCGTTTTCGTGAGAATCGTCTCACCTCTCCTCGATCACTTCCTGCTCCGAATCGGGGATTGGCAGCGTCGAGCTCCCAGGTACTCTCCTCCCTGCTCCATATACCATTTCCATCAGTTTCGCCTTCTGCTTTTCACGGACAGCACGGAGGTAGTCGTATGCGCCCTCCAAGCCTCGGATCTGACCCTCGACTACCGCTTCCACAGGAGTCAGGCTTCTACCAGCATTCCGGCTATTCGCGCCGTCGATGCCCATGAAGCTGACAGAATCGTTCCGTCGAACCAACGGGCTTACCAGTTTCCGACGGAGGGTCTCTAGACCGACCTTGAGAGTCAGCAGTCGGCCGCGGTGGTCCATCAGCAGATGCTTGTTCGCGACTGTCCTGCTGCGGACACTCGCCAGGAGTCGCTTGTTCTTCTCATATTTGCGCACCATCGCCGCATCAGGACCCAACACACGAGTCCACAGCGAGCTAAGCATTTCACCTTCCGCACGCTCTTGCGCATCGGACTCACGGACGACCGTACGTTGCAGATTCAGGAACTGCCGGTCGATGGCCTCGAAGAGGGCAAATAGCGCCGTTGAGTGGGTTAGCTCGGTGTTGATTGATTCTTCCAACACAGACAGAAACTCCGTGAATGTCCGCGTGAGAGTGGCTCGGGTGCGCTGCGCAGATGTCGGGCCAAAGACAGCCATCACGATGTGGCCCAGCATCGTGGGGGTGGTTGTGGCGAGGTCACTAGGTTCTGAATCACCTACAGTGGTCGAAATGCGCTCGAGAGCGCCCAGCCGTGAGAGCATTGTATGCAGATTATCATACACAATGCTCGGCAGCGCACTGGGCGGCTGTGAGGACAACGCCTCTAGCTCGCGCTTGGCCCAGTCCATTACGATCAGGATCGAATCGATGTCAGAATCCACATTGGCAAAGAATCGCGTGAGCTCCAGGGATAAGGTCTTTAGAGACTCGGAGAGTTCATCCAGTTCTTTCACGATGAGCGGGGCGCTGGTCATGTTGGTCCCGCGGACGGACTCCCCCAAGTCCCAAACCGCAACCCCCGTCTCTTGCAGGGTCCCAATCTGCTGCACACCATTCTCTGAATAGTATATCAATGGCTCAAAGGAACGCGCCAGGCCGGAAAGTTTCACCAGATCGGGAACGGCTTGCGGCACGGGAGGAAGGAACAGGGCCCGCATGAAAGCAATTGAGAGCAGCGCAACGATGACGGACAATGTTGTCGTCGATTTCGAGCTCGTCATGCTGTCGAACTTGATTCGCGCATAGTTAAAGAGTGCGACAAAGGGTTCACGGTGCTGTACTTCCGCCCGTACGGCAAACCGGATATCTTTCCTCGTTAGTATCCTGAGCCAGACAGGATCAGGGCCAAAGGAGGGATGAGTTTACAATTGCTCAGATTCTCCGCCCCGAACTCAGCTCCGTCGCCATCATTGCCCCCTCGGGGAGCTGGCGTAGGACTGGGGGACCGCGCCTTCAACGGTGAGTTTGTTCCCTTAGGAAGAGGGATATTGGCTGGTATCGTGATATCTCCGAGCTCTCCAACCTCCGCAGCGTCCTTGAACGGAGGTGATGTTGGCGTCTCCTGCGCATCCTCATACTGTGGACTAGGTTCCCGCGACTGCGATGCACTGTCGCGGACGGGCGGCTTCAACTCCAATCGATCGTTGTCTTCCTTGCGCGAGTAGGGCTGGTGCCGGTACCAGCCGCTTCCTGGGACGTAGTCATGTCGCCTGAAGCCCGGGGGTGACCAGGGCTCTCCTGCGGTTGAAGTCGCATCCCCATCTGACTCTTCTGATCGGAAACCTGAGTGCTGTGAGGGCAGTCCAAAGAGGGGCATGCGGTGGACATTGTTGCTGTTGGCCTCGAAGTCCTCCAGAGAGGCATCGAGGGACGGATGATCATCAAAGACGTTATCCAACTCGTCCATCATGACGCGCTGCGCCGTGCGCCGTGATCGATGAGAGGGGGGGTTCTTCTTTCTGTAAGTCGCACTGTGAGTTGGTGGAGGAGGTTGGTCGAGTGTAGGTACAGTCAGTACACTGGGATGTACTTGAGGGGCCCCGGGCGATAAGGCCAAGCGATCGTCTCTGCGGTCCCCTCTGAGCTGTCGGCTGCCAGTTAGCGTTTAGCGCAGAAACAGACGAACCAGTCTTAAGTGTGAATCGTCCTGTGTCTGCAAAGGATGTTGTCTAAGGTCAGTTGTCCCACTTAATCCCAGAGAGACCTGGAGGTTAACCGTTCGTCGTCCCGTGCCTGAGTGCCTGGGGATCGTAAGTGGTAGTTAAGACTGTTCAAGACTCAAGAGTATGTACTTCAAACATGAGAGACAAGCAGGTAACTTTGGGAGCTATTCAATAGTCGGTTACTCCTGGGTCGATGCAGGATACATCCGACACAGACCCCTCTCCAGTGGCGTTCGATCTGTTATTACTGGTTCTCTTGCCTTGCTGAGAGTATCAGTGACGCTCTAGTGCTAGATCGAGCATAGTCAGTCGTCATCTAACCAGCCAGAAGCCCTCTTGGAGCTACGAAGGGACTGAAGGGATGTATTCTGTCCCTCGCATGACCTCCACAGATTGGCCACGGGCCATTGCAGCGAATCCCTGGCTGGACGATCGTCCAACGCAGAGACCATAAACAACGGGAAGGGAAGTTTAAGATGGTGGCTGGTCCAATAATGCTGGCTGTCTGGATGGTATTGTGACACCCTGTGAGAAGAAGCACCAGTGAACATTCTCGGTCGGATCTTTAAGACACTCTTTCTTTCACCGCCAGCCAACCCGCATCTTCCGTTTCTCTCCCCCCACGGCAAGGATCGTCTGGAATGTCGAGATGACCCAACGGGAAACAAACGCGCGATGGTTTTTATCTGATCCGTGCAGGCTAAAGAGATCCCGTTACACTGCCGGCTATCCGATGAAGGAAGAAATGCGCTCGATCGGTTTATGTGGGTTCATCAGGACCAGCACATTCTCTGTATTCGATCCCGGCGCTAAGGGTATACACGAATTGGTTCCAACCGGTCGCCGTTGTCCCGACCTCGGGCTAGTTAGTTCATGGTTGGTCGGAGAACATCTGCTGTCGCAACGATGACGCGCGGAACACCTAGCAAGAATCCGGGGAAGAGAGCTTCCATCATGAGAGCCGGTTGAATCAGTTCTAAGATCAGAAAAGGGGAAGCAATGGGACACTAAGCTGGTCATGAGAGGAGAATCTATTCATTATACTGTTCCTGGAGGGTGGTCCTGAGAGACCAAGGGGATAACATAATACACGGAACCAAACCACATAGAAATGCAAACGCAGTGAAAATGGCTTCTATCGACTCGTCCCTTTTTCCAACCGGCACAGGAAACAAAAGTCATGGTCTATTCAATAGAGGAAAAAATGTTGGTAGGTGGTAGTAATGTTACAGGCCCTCTTCGGTCCGTTCCGCACGCCTTCCCATCGAACGCCCACATCCGATCCGGAGAAGAAAACGGCGTCGGAAGGTCAAGAGGTTGTCACACAAGTCATGGCGGTAAACATGAAATTAAATCATTTATTTGGTGGAATCACGGAGGTAACTGCAAAAGCTGGTGTTAGCGGGAAGTCGCCTCGGAGGAAGTAGAAAATTGGGGGTAGACATACGTGATCAGGTCGTTGCGGTCCTTAGCCTTCTTCAGACCACCGAAAGCCATCTTGGTACCGGGAATGAACTTCTTGGGGTTCTCGAGGTAGTCGAACTGGGAGCTGGTCAGTCCTCCATAGCGGATCCGGCGAGGAACACATGGTACATACCAGAGTCTGCTCATTCCACTCAATACCGGCCTCCTTGTTGGCGTCGGTGTAGGCGTAGCCCTCAACGGAACCAGTCTTACGGCCAAACAGACCGTGAAGCTTGGGGCCGACCTTGTTGGCGCCATCAGCCTCGACAGTGTGGCACTGAGCACAACGGGTCTGTCACCGGATTAGCCGCTGCTATTATGGTAATAATGATAATTTCAATATCAAACTCACCTTGAAGAGGTTGGCACCCTTGCTGGCGTCACCTGTGGCAGCAGTCGGGTTAGCCGTCTGTTTGGTTCTTTCCGCCTGCTCGGCTAGCTCGAGTTGCGCCTCGCGCTCCGCGATGACGATCGAAATGCAAGCGGTATCCATCAACATAGTAGTGGTATTGCACAGTGAGTTATCTCTGGAGAGACAGCCAGTGGTGAACAAATGAAGACTTGTACAGGGATGCGATCGCAGTGGTTTCGAGCGCAGTGTACATTGTCAACATTGAGGAACTCCATGACTGGCCGTTCTGCTCTTCTCTCACTCTTCACTGCCATGGTGTAGGATATCACCGCGGCGGCCGCCCGTTGGATTCACCGCGCAAATAGAGCTAGCTGGGCGGACACCGGCGCAGAGAAAATGGAGTGAGGAAACTTACCAGGGGAGAAGCTGTCCTTGCCCATTGTGAATGTAGAAGTGAAGATTTATTAGAATACAAAGAGATGAGAGACTGTACAAAGACTATAATGTCCTCGGGGGAATGCAATTGAAGCAAGAAATCAATGGAAAGAGACAGGATGGCAAGATTTTCTGCGGCCGGCGAGAATTTGTAGGCGTTCCCTAGCGATGAACTCACCCTGCGCCGTCCTCGCCGCTCCCGTGACCCCCGTCCACCAATCAGGGCACTGATGATTCAGCCCAACTCCCCGTTGACGGGCGCGACCGGAAAGTCCCGTAAGCTGTTGCTATTTTTTTATGCTTTGAGATCCCGATGCTCCAGCAGATGCCGTGGGAATATCATTATTCTGATGAGATATCTGGCTTGCAATAGACTCAGCTCGAAGGTTTCTATGAAAAGCTGATCCTGCGCTTCTCATCTCTCACTCACTCATCTTCTCAGCTGCTGTCGGGTCCTATCGGACAACGCTCGGGAACAATGACCTCACTGCACGGAAGAAGCTCTCCAGCAAGTCAGTGTATAGTGGGCAAAAAAGGCCAGTGTTACCCGGTACGATTGGACCCCTTTCCGGTTGCTGTTGGAAATGCCTGGATCGCCATTTGCTCAACCATCTTTTTTCTCGAATTATCTCACTCCACTATGCGCCAGTCTCACATTTCATGGTCCTGACCCGATCCAGTATCTGCACTAGCCTGTTCGGGATACACCTCTGGCCCGTCCGCGTGCCCGTCCCGGATAATTCAACCAGAGCCACTTAATCTCCCTTTCTTCCGGCCGACAGTCTGAGTTTGTTCCCTTATTATTATTACTTCAGATATGTGATGCTCAATAATAATATGCAATCCTTTCACTCTAGGAGTTTCTCTTATGCTCTGGAGTCAGACACTATTGTCAACAGCCTGTCTTGAGTCGATACATTTTCCTCCACACAGTCACGAGAAAGCACGGCTGAGCTGCCAGCTATAAGGATCCGATCGTCATCCACTACCGCGCAGCACAGGAACTACAACCGGCCTTTCAGATCAAGTCCGCGTCTTACGGTACGACTAAAGTCGAGTCTACAATCTGACGAAAATTTCACGAAGCCTGGCGGATAAGGAGATACTCGAGAATAGCCACTGATGGCTTGAGCTGTTGTGGTATCTGAATATGCTAAAAAATGCATCATTTCAAGAAGAGTTCTCTCACGGGCGATGCGACTGGGATTGATGGCAGTATACGGATACGAGAAGTCATCGACTTCATAGATATTGTAGTCATGATTACTCCCAGCGGTAATCCACGGCATGATAGCTGTTGTTCCGCAGAGAACACCTCGTTATTACCTTGCAGCTAAGATAATAGAAAGTACTCTCAGTAATAAAGAGTATCCATAACAACTCTGTACAAAGAAATATAGTCGTTCTTCCCGTGAATGTAACTATTCGAAATGCATACTACAATCACGTGACCCAATGCTCAACCTCCCGCTCGGACAAAGAAAATCACTCCGCCTAACTATCCGAGCGATCCAATCCAGACAGGAAGTCAAAACATACCAACAAGCCCTCAAGCAGGGCAATAATAATATGGCAACAACTACAATCCCTCAGTTCCTCCTCCCACGAGGCATCTCCCCCTTCACTCTCCGCTACCTCACCATCCGCAGCACCACCGCTGCGAAACGCTCCTCCGCATTCTCCACCAGCGCATCAAGACATGCATCTGCTCCCGATGAAGGCAAACCACGCGTGCTCCCACAGCCAGACAAATTCCGACCTCCGTCCCATCCATCGCGAAGGGTGTTGCAGACGCGCAATGGCAAATTGACCGCGCCCCCGGTGTATCAGTATGGACCGTCGTTGACGGAGAAAGAGAGAGCGGAGATGGCGAAGAAGAGGTATCCGAATATGTTCCCGCCGGAGGGGACGGTGATGTTTAAGTTTTTGACGAGTCGCTGGATTCATGTTTGGATTGCGATGGTGAGTTTGATATGATGCCTCATTCTTTTGGGGGGGTTTGAATTGCAATGCTTTCATATAAAAAAAAGAGAGAACACATTTGATATACATCAAGAACCTACAACTAACTGAAAACTAAATCCAGTCCGTCCTCGCCACTCTCGCCACATTCACATTCACAACCAACTTCAAAGCGACATCTCCATTCGCGCACCTCCTACCCCCCTGGTCCGGCCTGCTCACGCACCCGATCGACACCATCTCGCAGGCCCTCTCCGTCTACAAGATGCACGTACAGCACAACTCGATGCTGACGCGCGAGAAGCGTCAACGTCGTATCGAGGACGCTGAGAAGCGTCGACAGTACCGTATCGCGCATGGTTTAGAGGAGCCGGAAGATGCGGGCAGCAGGCCTGATGGTACGAGTGCTCAGGATGATGCATCGCCGGTGGCGGGGCAGGACAGTACGTATGTGGATTTCGAGGGGAAGAGGAGACCGGTTAAGAAGTGGTTGGGGATTTGGTGAGTGGGATTTGTATGAGGTAGGGTATTGGGATAGGATAAGAATATATCCTATCCCAATACCCATACTCAAGGCTTTCCCGGGTTTGGAATGTTTAAATGCCTTTCAATGTCGGGATCGCTGTTCGGATTTCTGTTGAACCCCCCCTCCCACATCAATATCCATAAATACGCACACTTGAAGAATTGCATTCTTGTCTTCACTCTATTTCAGAACATCATGTATTTTATATGAATGATGGTTATCCCACCCTTACATGTACCATATACATGACTCCGATCAAGAACAATAACTATATACGTCTAGTCTATCTTAGTATACATACATTCTCTCCATTGGACGCAGATACTTAACTCGTACTTGTAGGAATGTATTGTAGTTCCAACACATTCAGATCTAGCAGTAGGATGGATGACTCCCTTCAGACGTCTCCGTTATTCTATTATTGCTAACAGATGAACTTTTCGTGTACCCCATCACTGTACATCTAACCCACTTCGTGATGCAAAGAATAGATAGAAGAGGATAACCCGGAACTCCACACAGAGACCTCATACCAAAAAACGCCAGCGTGGCAGATGCAAATGAAATGCCTCATGTTCAGTGAACTTCCACTCCTTCTAACCCTTCCATGACTTCGTCACCAACGCCGCCTTTCTCTAGGACCATCTTCACCATTCGCGCAATCACGCTCCGCTTGACGCCGCCCCGTCTGGGTCTCCAGACTCCAGGAACGTCTTCCTCGCCTGTGGAGGGGGAGAGGACTTGCGCCTCCTCTGCAGCTGCTGTGGAGCCTAATGTGGTGACGTTCTCTGAGTCCGGGACGCCGGGCTGCGTCAATCGTGATGGGGGATCGATGGTGCGGATGGAGAGTAGTTTCAGGCCCTCCGTTTCGTGTTCACGGGCGACGGAGATGGCGAGGACCGCTTCTGCGACGGCGATTTCCTCCCGGCTGGGGTCAAAGATGATGTTGTCGCCGACGGAGATTACGAGCAGGGTGATGGGTGGTCGAACCTGTTGGGAAGAGGAGGGTTTCGTGCCTGGTCGAGAGCGTGGGTATAGGTACTCTGCGAGGTCCCAGTCGTCTTCGAAGAAGGGGTCTTCTTCGCCGTGGGATTTTAGCTTGGGGAGTTTCGTAGAGAGTAGTGCAAGATGGGTGGTTAGAGAGAGCAGAGGGAGAGGGTAGGATAGAGGTGGGGAGAGGAGAAGGATCTGTGGTCGTACTGTTAGCAGATGGCTTCAACAGTCTCACAGAAGGGGGGAAAAGAAAGGATTTCAGAGAGCCACTCACATCGATATAAAGTCTCCAGTGCCATCTCTTGTTAATTACCAATCTCCCCTTCAAACCTCCTTCCATCACAGCATCCTCTGTCTCATTACCGCTCCTCGCCGTCGAACCGACCAACGACTCCCTCATCATCTCTGACAAGAAGACCGGCAACGCATCATCGTCCCGGAACCCAGGTATCTCAATGGACATCTGCACCCACGAGCCCTGACCCGCCTTGGACCCTGATCCTTCCTTGGCCTCACCATCCTCTTCTCCTTCAGCATAGTCCTCCTGTTCCTGCTGCTGCAGCTGTCTCAGATCCAACGTCCCCGTTGTCAGAACCGTCTTTTCAACCTCCGCCTTCACGCCCACGATAGCTTCCGAGCCGTCTGCAAAACCGATCCGCGCGCTGCCATTGGCGCCTGGAACGATCCCTGTTTCTGCAATCAGAGGTCGAAACTGCGCTGGCGCTCGGCCGTCCGGCCGAATCGGACCGCCTGGGAGGGCCAGAGATGTGTAGAGATAGGAGAGTTCGGCGGGGGAAAGCAGCGGGGCCTGAGAGGCGGACGAGGCTTGTTGCGGTGCCATTGTAAGAGATTAAATAGCTATTTTCGTGAACTGCCGTCAAGTCAGAGGTAAGAAGACAAACCAGAGTGAGGAATTACCTATGTCGTTTCGATTGGAAACAATGGTCTGGCAGCGCTGCTGCTGCACAGCTGCAGCTTGAGTGCGCCTTGGTAGAAGATTGCGGGTTTTGACGTGCTCCGTTCACAGCAAACCCGATTTATGTGTAGACTGCTTCCTTCCTCCAGCCAAATGGATAATGCAAGACGAGGTGAAGTCTTCGACGCCGTTCGTCTACTTGATCTAGAAATTCCGTCGCCGTTTATTCTGTCAGACAATAATTGTTGCCCCACTTCCACCAACAGCCAATCATATAACGAGCCTGGAGGTACATGGAAGCTCACTCATATAACACGAAATGGTATACTCTAGTCTCACGATCGCCTAGACTGAGTCCCAAGATTCTTAATCACTACATATATACAGCAGATCATGGTTGAAGATAGAGGCTACCAAAGTCTAAAGGGGACATATTTCTGTTTCATTAAGTATGTGCAGTGGCAGACCAGATTTGCCAATGATATGACTATATATTACAACATATAAGCAACGACACCTGGAACCACTGGCAAGTGCAGTGGGCAAACACAAGGTATCAAAGTCAGCAGGCGGACACATGACTGGAACAAAGACCTCACGCCTCTTCTTGACGCTGCGACCCCAGACCAAAGGAGCTCTGTAAATATAGAGGGCTCGGGGACAAAGGAATGTACAGGAAAATGTATACAATATATGGAGATAACACACAAGGAAAGGGTAATGAGACGAGCCATCTGAAACGAGCTGCTTTGGTAGATGCAAAGGAACGCCAGTGTAGTAGTATACCGCGTCTGGCGCGGTAACTGCAAAAAAATAAAGGATATAGACTGTCAAATACACATTGTGGGTATGAAGTGAAAAAATGGCTGGCGAAAGATACCGAGGTAACAGGTCGCGAGGCCGGAGATCTATAAATGGCCTTTGGGGTATGAAAAAATATAGAAAAGAAAAAATAGGAAACACCCGGGCTACCCTTGCCCCACCCCAGTTGATAAAGTCACAAACGCAAAACCTCCGCCGTCGAATAATGGAAAGGAGAATTCACCAATATTCCGAACGCCTTCTTGGGTTATAAATCCATTTATGTGCGGTCTCTCGCGTTTTTTTCAGCCACCCCGATACCAAAACAAAGGAACGTAAGAAAAGAAAGATTGAGAGAGAGAGAGAGAGAGAGAGAGAGAGAGAGAGGATTGACCGAATGACTACCGTCAGACAGGAGAGCTGTATTTAATTTCGTTCGATGAATATATCGTCCGATCTTAGTCAGACAGAGGCTGCTTCGACTACCGGTACGTAGCTCCGGTCGCAAAGTGAGTCGTTGAAGTCCCGCTCGGCCACTCATTCTCTTCGTAAGGAGGCGTCGGCCATTGACGATTCGTGTTCTCGTTCTCCGTTTTCGTGCCCGTCGCCTTGGCTCGCCTCGAAGGTGTTGTCAGGCTCTGACCGAAGGAGACTCCGTCACGCTTCGCGGAGGGAGATGGAGTAGGGTAAGGGTTCGACACCGAACGACTACCATGTTTCTGCGACAAACTTTCATTAGAGGACTCCTCGCTCAATACACGTGCCTGGGCGAGACGCTTGGCAGCCTTATGCGTCGAATAAAGCACCTCGTGAAGCAGCTCGTCCTCCTCCTCCGGAGTCTCGTAGCGATGAACAGGATGAGAAGCCATCTGCATGGCACGGCGCGTCCGACTGGAGACCGGCGCACTGGTCCCGGTCATGGAAGTTGGACTGTCTGGCATTGATCGGATGGAGCCTTGAGGCATAGATTGACGCTTGGCTTGTAAGTTTTGCGAAGGTGCGGGAACCTGAACAGGGACTTCAGTCGTTTCGATATTGTACTTCACACTCTGCAGAGCCTTGTCCAGTTCAGAGAAGTCAGTATTAGACCTGCCTTCCAGACTGACTGGATCAAGAGTTATCGACGAGCGGTTCGACCATGGGACACAGCCGGCATTGGCTTCGATATCATCAGTAACGGCGGCCACCTGGTTACGTCCAGACAGCCTGCGGGCCCGTTTGCGCAAGTGAGAAAAGAAGCTTTCCTTCTGGGTCGGAGAGATCAGACCACCAGCCCCGCTGAGTGCCCTTTCAGCCTCCTGTCTGTGAAGCTCCGCATAGTGGTTGCCATGGGAGTTGACTGACAGCTGGCGGCCAATCTTCTTGTTGGCCGCCTTACTATTTTCAGTCGCGGCATTGGAGCTATCACTAGCATGGGCAACACTCGAATTCGCCTGCGCGGTGACGGCGTTCGACAGTGGGGAGACAGGTCTGATCGAAGGCAAGATAGGCATTGGTGCTCCATTTGTCCACGTAGCGCGCTTGTTAACCGACGATCGACCTTTAGCCGCATGCACGTCCGGTGCAGTATTGTAAGATACCGCAGATGGTCGTAGCAAGTTGTCATTCTCAACAACGGGCGCAGGGCTCTCAGAGCGCCCAATGAGGGATCTCCTGAACCATGACGATCTCGATGAGAGATTTGGCGACTCGCCGGATTCCTTCGACAGAGACTTGAAACTCTTGTCTGACTGCTTCCGGCCAAGAAGCCTTGCCGTTGATGACTTCGGACGCAGGGGGTCCACGGCATCGGCGAAGTACTCGTGATTGAGAGCTTGTGTCGATGTTGGTCTGCATTTCGGATCCCACATCAGACACCAGGTGACGAAGTTGCTCAGAGCAACCGGCCACTGAGGGGCCTGTAGGATACTCTCCATAGAGTGCGGGGCCATCTACAGAAAATTGATTAGCTCACCGCTTTTTGTACCAGTGCGTTTCAGATACGTACCTTGGGGAAAGTGAAGCCTAGTTTCTGGGCCAACCGCGTGCCATCTCTCCATTCACCACCTCCAATCTTTTGGCCAGTCTTGCTATACCAATTTCCTGGACTGCCCATAATCTCACACACACGCCATACCTGATCGACTTCGTTGCCGCCAGGAAACAATGGCTTCAATGTGGCGATCTCAACCGCCATTGCACCAACAGCCCACATGTCAACTGGGGCGGAGTATTCGCCGGCTCGCAGGAGGACTTCGGGAGCTCGATACCAACGTGTCGAAACATATGTCGTGTATGGTGACTTGGAGTGTGTCTCTCGAGCCAGCCCGAAATCTGCAATCTTGACCGTGTACGCTGGGGGAGTCGAAGGAGGAGTAACGAGCGTAGAGTACCGGCTGAACGCGGAATCATTGGGAGCAGATGTCGAGACGAGGATGTTTTCGGGTTTGATGTCACGGTGGAAGAAGTGATGAGCGTGGATGTGGTCCAGGCCGCAGAGAATCTGGTACAGAATGCTCTTGACCACCTTTCCATCGAAGTACTTGTGATCTCTTGCCTTCATCAACTGGTACAAGTTCCCATCCATGTACTCCATGCAGATGTGCAATTTCTTCGTAAGCGGGTCAAGGAAGATATCAAGAGCCGGAACGAGATGTGCATGATTCGGCAGGGTACGCAAGAAAATCACTTCTCGAAGCTCCAAGCAGGGAGCGAACGAGTCGAAAGTCTTCTTCATAGTCTTGATGGCGACCTGTTGCAGCTGTGAGCATAGGACTACTTCCCTGACGCAATTGGGGAGAGGTATTGCTCACCATCGTGCCGCGTCGTGCAATATGCGAACCAGCAGTTCGCGTGCGTGCAAGCACCACGCTCCCGAAACTACCATCCCCGATGTCCTTGAGCACTTCGAACTTCTCTTCCAAAGAAGCCATGGAGCTATGGGATGGTCCCCGAAGGGAGCAGTCATAGGAGACCGTCATGTTGCCTCTTTCTTTTCTGCCTGCAGATAAAAGGAGAGTAGATAACGACTGGGGGAAATGCACGTTAGCCATGACGCCTTGGTCCCGCATTTGATCCATAAGATGCTTACCTCAGACGACCTTCTGTATCAGAAGATTGATAAATCTTCTATATAAACACTAGATTGTATATATCAAACAAACGCTGTTTTCATCATTTGGTGGGACTGAAGACGACCCGTCAATTGCGAGATGGAATGCAACAACTTGCGAACGAAAGGTGGCTCAGACAGATGCGAAAAAAAAATATGGAGAGGTTTTTGATTAAGCTCCCACTCCGGACAATGGACGCCTTTTTGCAGAGGGGGAGCGGTCAAGCAAGTCCTTGAAGAAGGAGAGAAAGGTGGAGGAGGGAAGATCTGGAAACGGAATCGAAGGGACCCAGATGTTTGGAGACCAGAGCAATGGGAGCGGATCCGTCCAGTGAACACCGCTAAAGGAGAGATCGGGGTCCTTAGGCCCCTGGAAGGATGACAGCTCTGTAGGAGGCTCACGACGGGCGCGTGGGGACTGAAGAAGCGGTCGATGACGGACCAAGTTGAGGCTTGACTGGCGCGAATCTCCAGAAGCACGCGGCCTTAGTGGATCAGCACTGGTTATTGCTACCGGGCAACGCGGCCATCACAGGAGCCTTTTTGCATGAACCAAGCGGGGGAAAACGAGAGTCGAGAATAATGCACGAGTGAAAAAAGGAGAGAATCGTTGTTGACAACCAGAGGGCGTCCACGCGAGGTTGAGACTGGGCAGACAGGCACGCAGGACGAGGCGGGAGACCACGAATTCCAGGACGACTTGCCCAGGCACAGTCGACCTCCACCGTGGAGGGAGGGGGGCCACAGAAGGACAGACGATCGACGAGCGAAGTAGAAATGGGTAAGGAGCAGAGATCCACTGAGCGAAGTAGTCGTAGTTAGACGAACGGCGTTTGGAGACGTAGTAAGTGCGTTGTCAACCCGAGTCAAATACTAATAACAATAATGCCAGAGTTTACCGGCAGAAAGAGGGTACGAGTCTCGGAAGATTTCCTCAGAATGGCCGGGATCATAGATTAGTGGTGAACGGGGCCCTAGAAGCCTAAGGGTCATCCTAGAGAATTAGGGGGAAAACCGAAGGTCCCAAGGTGGGATATTTGATGTGACCCGGCAGGTGCAGATTATCGGGGTGCGTTGGTAGAGCAGAAGCTCAGAGCATCGGGGGGTCTCAGTCATGAGCATTAACTAGGAAGGAGATCTAGAAGCGATTCAGTTAGACAAACGAACACAGCCTGTCAAGACAATACGTAATAATACACCCAAAACCTCCCAGTCTCCAGATGTCTTAGCGCGCGCAACCAGGGGGAAATGGACCCAGCCTTAGTGTGTGCCAACGGATTTTGTATGGCTCCCGGTACCGTATGTGACAAGTCTGCGGTATGGTACCATCCGCGCCTGGCCAAGGGGACCCGTAAGGGACAAGTAATAACCACTCATCTGCTGCGTGGCTCAGGCCTCTCCATAACAGCCCGTGATTTAGGGGACTCACTGGGGCGATCAAAATGGAGACTTGATTTCAGTGGGAAAGGGAGCTGTCGGAGAAAGGCTTCTGGCCCCTCGAGCTCAAGTAAGCTGCAACAAAATTAAATAAAAGGTTTACTGGAATATGCTGAATGCCGCAAATAAGCTCCGGAGGCCTGCAGAATTAGGTCACCGTCACCATCACTGTCGCTGGGCAGCCAAGGAGAAAGAGTTGACCCCTCCTCAGCTGCAGAACCGAGCAACGGCTCTCCATGTGTACACAGCACACTGGATCATCCAGTGCTTGCCACCCGTGATGCTACAGAAGCTCACGAATTATCATTACCCGTAGCTGCGGGAGCAAGAGGAAGCTCCCGGTGGCTAACTAGAGTAAGTTACGGGTGGGATGTCTCGACGAGTCTCCCAAACGCCGTATTATTATTCTGTACTGCCCGAGTATCAGGCCCTAGCGAACGGTACTCATACGCAGAATGGATCCATCTTGTTACCATCGTACCAACCTCTGTCCAAGACTAGACTAGCCTCAAAGAAATCATCCCGGTAGCGAGGCCGGCGGGAGCAGGGACTCCCGTTGCATGGCCTCGCGAATAACATCGCGTAGCCTGGAACATTATTGATATGTTTTGTGACAGGAGACTGGTAGCAAGGAATAGATAATCTGTGAGAACAGGCACTGGTGCAGATGGTCTGCTTCTAGCTCGCCTTCTGTTCTTGTTCTTCTGCCCTCGATACCCTAGGCGGTCAGTCGGAAGGACCGCATGATGCTACTTTCAGCGTGGTCGCTCCTGCTACCGGACGTGTGGGATGTGAGACGACCCCACGCCACCTCAAACCATCATTGATTTCTCTTCAATTTTGCGCAAGCTAAGAGACTTCCACGCCACCGAGAAGACTCATTCTTCCTCGATCGCCGTCATGGTGACCAAGAGCTACATCCTCGTTGCCAGGGACATTGTATGCTGTTGTGCATGTGTTGATGGACTCTGATGTTTGTGGCAACAACCTCCCCGCGTCCACTCTGACAGACGACGCGCCACTTCCACAGCTTCTGAGCTTCAAAATTAGTTTACCCACCCTGAGATTCCAAGCCTCCTCTAGAGAGACGCGCATTGTTGACCCCTTCGCAGCGATCACCAGGCGGTCAATGGTCAGTCACATCATAACTCACGGCAACTTGTACCATGTGATAATCTATGACAAGCACCTATTTTGATTACTAGGATACTTTGCGTGCACTTTCAATGCTGCTCGCGTTTCTTGTCTTGCTCTCATTTATTGGAGTCGGCACATTATGGTCCTCCCATCTTGGGTTCTGCCCGTTCCTGGGCCGAGCCGTAATCTTACCTTGGGCAGCATCGCCAGAACAGGAAAAAGCGTGCGACGAAGAGGGTTAAAGGCAAAATGATCGGAGAGAGACCCATGGAAACCGTTCTCTCTGTTCCTGACCAATTGCGAGTGATTGGTAGATCCTAACGTGGATGCCGGATCCCTTCCCGGTGGAAGATCTATTGGGTTCACATCCCGTTCCATGGGTCTCCTCTTAAGGGTCCGTCGTCGGGGAATGCGGATCTCCACAAAAATCAGGAACCGCGGACAGTGGAACAGTTGAACAGTTGAACCAATTCGAACAGACCGTCGAAGTCGAGGGAAGTTTAAGGATCGTTAGGACCCAAAGTCCGGGATAACTAGAGGCGCTACAGCTTCCTAGACGAGCGGTGATAGAGTCCCCGTAGCGCCTTCACTAAGGCAGACCGCCTGTTATCAGACCATATCTCGCCTATCTGATCCCGATACCCCTCCATGGTCCATGGTGTCTAGAGATGAATCAGGAAAGGTCAGAGCACATGCAGGTGAATCATTTCTCGTGTACGGAGTGAGCGAGCCGCGAAGCCATAGCGGTGGGACAGACGAAAGCCCGAGATTAGCAGTCAGACTGGGCTGATCAACGGCCGTCTCGTCTATGGAAGGTTCATGGAAGCGTTAGAAGGACTTAAAGTAAGTACCCACTCACAATCTGAGGAGCAGCCTAGTAGGAAGTACCCATTACGTGGAAGATACTCCGTACACCAGAGGGCGTTGAAAGATGCCGCTTTTGATCAAAAGACCGCGAAGGTAAAGCTGTTTTATCTCTCTAAACGCTAGCTAGGCCTAGATCTAAACTAGGTAGGCTTGCGTAGTTCCACCAGGGTGGTAGGTATCAAGTTCTCAGATTCGAAGAGTCGGACGAGTGAATGATATCCATTTTCATCCCAATATGTAGGCCCACTTCTCAGAAGATGAGCAGCACCGCAGCAGCTACAGTTATGGAGGTCTAAGATGATTATCCTGGAGAGCAACGGACAGCCCTCGTTTCCAATTTATGAAGAATTCAAAGCGTACCGGTGTCCACTATCCGCGGGGAATAGATGACAATTTCCGTGTACATTACTGATAAATCACTCGAATGTAGGGATTTCAGGTCTTCCAATGATCATGGCCTCGATATTTATTTGCTCTTTGTTGTTATTCCTTCCAGAATGGAGTGGTATATTCGAAATTCAGCTACGATTCCCCCCTCCCCCGGCGCAAGCTTCAATTATATAACGATCCTAACAATAGTTATCGATCGGCACAATTAAGACAATTTTGATCTCACTTGGATTATACTCCTGTTCAGGTTCTTCCTGGCCTTTATTTTTTCAGAAGTAATATATTTACTCTCTGACCCGCTCAATCCACCATGTCCGCCATCTAGACCAGCGTGACTACACTGTGGATTTTGGTCAGGAGTTTGATGTCCAATCGCTGGATCGATTACAATATCTTTCAGACTGCCATCTGCTTCTCAGAACCTGAGGATTGCAAAGATATCAAGTTCTCAAAGTTCTGCGGTTGAACCACTGGCATCCTGTCACTCTGCTGATATTACACCCAAAGAAGCATCAGATTCAGTGGCCATCTACCGGATGAAGATGCCCAACTACTATGTGTCTTATTTGGCTTCTACCATGAATATCTGTTCATTCATGGTCAGGTTTCAGTGAATCCTTTGTTGTGACAGGGTGGTCTGGACTGGGTGGCGGGTACCTGCTGCAAGTGTTGTGAGAGTTTCTGTAGACGTCCACAGGCCCCTATTCACTACAGCACCTCGTTAAGACGGCAGACACCGCTTGCTTCATGTCTCCTTCTATCTTTCACTGGAATCTAGCCATTTCCATCCCCATCTCCATCACTGGCCTGCTCTTTTCCCCCGCAGAGCAACCTCCCTTCCTGTCGTCTCACGGTCCTGAGCGTCCTCTGGCCCCAGCTTGTCATCTACTTATCAATCAGACCCTCGATCATTACCTGCAAGCAAGTTACAGGTCCCTAGTGATCATGCCTCCCTTGCGTAGTGTGTACGCGGGTGGCTATAGTGAGGGGATCAGGAGGCAGTAAGTGACTCTCATGCCTGTCGACTGACCCTGCATGTTTTCGTATCTGATCTCGATCTAGGCTTGAGAACGTCGTGCTTCCTGACAAGTAAGGTCTATCTCTACGATCTAGAGTCACTGCTGATCAATTGTATCAGGGTGAAATGTGAGACTTGCAAGAAGATCCGCATGCAGAGCGCCTTCTCCAAGAGACAGCTGGATGTCCTGCGCAATGCCATCGTCGTTAAAGGGGCTACGGCGCTCAGTGGACCCGGATATGCGAAGTGTCGTACCTGTGTCGGCAATCAGACCGTCGAGATGACCTGTATGAGCTGCGATAAAGTGAAGGGTCTTGATGAGTTCGCGAAGTCCCAGCGCCACAATCCCGACACTGCGGTATCCATCCCATGAGTGGATATCTTTTTCTATCAAGGATCAACTAACCGATACTTGAACAGAGATGCTTGAACTGTGTCCAGAATCATCTCGAGGCTGAACCAGTCTTGGAGGAGCGTAAGCTCCGCAAGGAAAACGACCTTGCAGAGTCCACTACTGGAACTGTGAGTAATACAGTGTGAAGAAGACAAGAGGGGACTAAGCTCACTGCTCTTCAGAGTCAGTACGATGACGACACCGCCACACGCAAGTCTTTTAAAGACTTCAACGGAAATGACGAGGATTCCATCTTCGGTTATGCTGCCAGTACTGCCTTTACTGAGGATGACGAGGACGATATCTCTGTGGGTGGAGGTGTCTGGGTTGAGCCTGAACGCCAGGAAGACAAACCTGATACCAATGATGGACGTCCTTTTACTGCTTATGACTCCCATGGGATCCCTCACCGTCGCATGGGCTCTGAGTCCCAGGCTGCAAAGCCAGGCCCGTCCAGAGAATTCTCTGACAGCTTCCATACCCCCAAGCCACGTCGTGAGCCCCCGGAGAAGAAGAAGTCGCGCGGTTTTGCGAAAATAACGGTATGTTCTACCCCTTTCCATTAGACTTTTCGAGATATCTTCTAACATACGCCCAAGGGTCCACGCTTCAAACCTGGTGAAGCTCCCACCCTGCGTATTCCCGAGTCCAACGGCCAGACTCTCCAGGAGTCAGATCATGAAGAGGAAGATATCGACCCGCAAGACTATCTCTGAGTGTTCAAAGACGACTGGCATTTTTGAGCAATCGGCCCGATTCCCATTGTCTCCTGAGCTCACGTTAGGAAGTCTGGTGTCTCATGCTACGGATGTCAATGCCAAAGTGAGACTCGCATCGGATAGCATGTGAGCTGATTTCCCATGTCGCATATCGAGAGCTTCTAATTGTCCATTCTTTTGCCCACCCCGTACTTTCATTCTCAATATGGATGATATCCACTCTTATTCGAGGTCTGAGAAAGAGTGGGACGGGTGGTTGCAGCATCTCTCCGACCTTCCATCCATTCTATGTTTTTAAGATAAGTGAAATGAATGATCATCCGTCTCTGGTCTCAGAAGTTTCCATAAAAGAATGAATACCATTGGTACCTATCTGCAGATGGGAGGCAAGTTGCTATAAATAGCCTGCGGGGCTATATACTAGAAGAGTAGAGTACATAAGATGTACTCTAAAAGTAACTTGATGCATACATATGTACTGTCGCCACCTCATTTCTCCGCTGGGGGTCGCGTGCGCCGTGGAGTGAACTCGGCTCACGGGCCGCCCGAAGGACCAGAATCCATGGCATTTTTCCCGCCACAGTCCCATAGAAAGATTCTTACACTAAGTTAGTTTCCCGATATCCTGGGACCGACCCATACTTCATCCATGGACCGAGACAGGTTATCAACAACAGCGGTAAATCCTTCTGCAATATACTAACTATTTCTATGAAATATGTCATGGGTTTGTAGCAGTATTATGCTTCAGTGGACTTGTGGCCCATTTATTCGTCATGGGGTGTGGGAGCGGGGTTCCAAAATTGATGGCATCGCGGACTAATCAATCTTTCTGGTGAAGCTGGAGAAGAACGTCAAGTACACGGGAGCCAAAAAATAAAGCTCAGTGGTGTCTACCTAGAGCGATCATCGTGTACTCTAAACGACTGGAGAGTATTATGACGCTGTACAGCGGATCTCAAGCTCCTGTCGTGGTGAGTGGGCGACACGACTGTCCCTCCGCAGTGACGTACATTACTTATCGAGGATGGCATTGCAGCCTATCAGAGTCCCATCATCTAGAAACATCCTTCTTCTCAGCTCTCGTGGACCCTTTCGCACATTTCCTATAGCACAGGTTGCGACTTTTGATATCTTCTATTTCATACTCCTCCGTCGCCTGTCCTCGAGAACATCGTCTGATCGATTACACCTGAACGCCATTGTTCACACCCGCCCCTCGGGCCATTCTTACCCCTCCTTCCCGTCTGTACGAGTCAGCTGCGCGGCGGAACATTTTGCTCCGTGACAATTGTTGCCTTCGAAAGAGATCACCTTCGTCAGGAGACCCAAGTCGCCTCTTCTCTCAAAGTTAGGAACGAAGTCGAATCGCTGTACTGGATATCGCAAACAGCAAATGCGCTGAGCCTGCGTCGCTGACAACCGCCCGCCCTCTATGGCGTACAATGATAGCGGCTATCGCAGTCCCTCTGTGGGCTCCTATGAGCAGAGGACATCCAACGACGACCTCGGTGGCTCAGACCCTCGTCGTCATTCTGGCTATACGACACCATATCCCTCCCAATATACAGGAGATCGAATGAACATGCCGGAACCACGAGCAACATCGCCGCGTCCTCCTTCTTCATATCAAAACCCCCAGGGTTATCAACCGTATGAGCAGCAGGGTGGAATAAATGACGCGATCCATTCTGCGTTTTACAAGGCACACCCTTCAAACTACCTCAGTCCGGAGATTCTGAATCAGATCACCAATCAGGTTATTCAGCAGCTCAAGTCTACTGGTCTATACAACACGCAGGAACAGCAGCAGCAGTCGGTCCAAAGCTCAGGCCAACAGCCAGCAGCGCACGCACCGTCGACCCAGTCGGACACATTGGCTTACGATGCGAAGCGCAGTATCAATAGTCCTCCCTCTCCTCATAGATCCCCTGAAAGTCGTGGACACCAGTCACCCCCACCGCAGATAAGATATCCTCCTCCCCCCGAGAGGAAAGAGTCCCCTTCGAACCAAGCAAGTGATCATGCTCAGAAAGAGTCCCGACCCAAGGCACCTTCGAGAGCTCCTACAGCTGAGGAGTTGACAACGTTGGAGAAGATATGGGGTAAACTGTTCGAGGATGGCAAGCCGACCAAGAGGTTGGGTCAATTCCTTCGAGGGATAGCTGTTCATCTAGTAAGGTTCTTAGTGGAGTCATTGGTGCCTGCACGAGTTCTAACACGTCGATAGATCGAAGACTACCCGCCTGGCAATACTCTCGTCGTCCTTCCTGACAAATTACAAAAGTTTTACCAGTACACGAAAGTGCCGTCAGACCCTTATCCATGGCAAGGTTTGTCTCCCTTTCTTACTTTGGCTTCTTGTCATGTTGACCGTGGATGACTAGATATTTTCGACGATAATACCTCGTCGATCTCAAGACTCTACAGAGCTATCGAGGCAGACCACCACCTTGTTCAAGGAAAGCTGGATGAGAGACCTGACATCCCGGGCTTGACTCCGCGCGGCTTCGAGCGTTGGGCTAGTTTGATGATTCAAGCACACCCTGAGAAGGAATTCGAACGTCTCCAGAAGGCGGTGTTGGCCATGCCTATCAGTAACCCAGATAACAGAAAGGAGAGATTTCCTAAGGAGATCCCAAGACGGTTGTTTCCAGATGTCCCGGACCTGGGTGTGAGGGAGAAACTAGACAAGGCCATCATGACGCATTGTGGTGTGCATCTACCTCCGATCACAGAGGAAGAGCGATCCAAGGCAGCACCTCATCGTCGTACTGCTTCCAAGGAAAAGACCACTGCAGCCTCTGCCTCCACTACCACGGAGCCTATCCACTCACACACAGAACGTGAACGTCCACCACAACCCACACAGACTTCTGCTGTCACTGATGATGAGGAGGAAACGGTGCCGGCGCGCCCAATCGAGCGTGAGAGGAAGCCATATGCTGCACAACCAGGTGGAGGAAAGGTGTATAATGATTCTGCGCCGCCCAGGCACTCACACACAAACTCTTTCTCATCTGGTGTGAGACCAAAGGAATATGTTTTTGCTCCCACATCTGCTCCTGGGCAAAAAGCATCCGGCCATTACGGCCAGGATCCGACTTACCCTCGTACTGGAGCCGACACTGGAGGCCTATATCCGCCTACGGCAAGACATAGCCGCGGCCGCAGCCCATCTTTTGGCGCCGGTGGGTCGAGTTACAGGCACTCGGAGAGTGATCTCTTCTCCCACAACGCAGGATATACGGGCAGCGGCCCTCATTCCGCCTCGACCACGTCTGCTTTTCCGGATGATGTGTTCGAAGATAGTCATACTCGCCGCTATCACTACGACCGTAGTAGCGAGGATGGAAGAACATACGAGACTCTCCGTGACCGGGAACGAGATCAAGGGCGTGAAAACCCTCGATACCATGCTTATCCCGTCCATGGAAACTGGTCCAGTGACGAAGACTACTACCGTGGGATGCTGGGTGGTCAAGGAAGTGGTCCTGTCGACGGTACTTCTTATAAAACTTACACATACAGATGACCTTGCTTTTTGGATCTGTATGTGTTGCTATCTTTTTGAAACCCTGGTTCTCTACCTACATATGTCCTTTCCATTCTGGGCAACTAGGCGTTTCCCCCACAGTCGAGGTCTGGCTGGAGTTGTGCCCTTCCATTGGGGTCTTCAAAGCTTAGTGCCTTGTTCGACTTCCTAATGGATATCCTTCGTTCATTGTATAAATTTCTTTTTTGTATAATGATGTCACATGCCTTTTTAGAAGTTTAGCATGCCTATATATACCTATTAGCGCTGTCACTGATTGTGTTTTATGTTTTATTGCTAGTCATGGATACCTCAAGACGATCTCGGTCTTTGTATATATGCTTATGATAGTAATTTGGGTCTTTTTGCCTCGGCTGCCGCTCCTATTCTTCTCTTTTCTCCCACCTCCTCCCGTACCTTCCTTCCTGCCCCTGCACCACTAGTTGCCTCTTCCTTCCTCAGCCTCTCCTCCCTCTCCCACCTCCTTTGAAGCTTTATTTGATCCCTCTGTTCCCTTTCCGCTGCCTTTCTTCTCTTCTCCTCCAGCCGCCTCTTGGCCCGCATGATCCGTTCCTCCTCTTGTTCGCCCTCTCGTCGCAGCTGCTCCACCTCATCCGGTTCCAGACTCCACGGAACCGAAAGTACATCGACCAAGTAGCGAGACTGCTCGTCCCAGAAACGCATTTCGGCATTCGTTTCCCGGAGCAGAACGAACCGCTCGAGTTGTACCTGGATCGTGGAGCGGAAGGTAGAGAGCGTGCCTTTAGCTTTGAGCACGGCGCCAGGGACCAGGTCGGTGATATCAATGCGATCCTTGGTCTGTGAGGATACATGCTGCATTTCATCCTGTGCTGGAGACCCTGACAGGTCAGAATCTGTAGTCGCTGCGGCCGAGACTGCGGCCGGTGCGCGGGTTACCGTCGCATTCTCGGAAGCACGATTGTCTGCATCAGATGAGGAGGCAGCCTTTGAGACGACGACCTCGATAGTTTCGCCGCTGCCGTCGTCGAGGACTAAGATTGTTCGCCAAGGATACTCGGTCCTAGCGACGATGACGCCTGCTAGGCAGACGAACTGTATAGGGTGGTTGTAGTAGAAGTAAATGTTTTGGCCTTGAGGATTGTTAGCCGCTGCGGATAGAAGTCATTATAAGAAACAACGGGTTTCGTCGCGTATCCTACTGGGGAGATTGCCAGGGGTATCTTCTTTGTCTGAACATCACAGCCAACAAGCCAACGACGGAAAATGCGAATACCATAACACCCATCCTATCCCATCCCCAAAAAAATAATGAATAAATAAAATGACTAAAAATAAATCCACTGATTACGCAAAAGACATAACACCAACAAGACTCCGAACGCTTTTCTCAGAAACACAAAATCAACTAACCTTCAAAACCAGCTCTAGTCTTCAACCGATGCACATCCGCCACAGCCATCTTCACCCAGGCGAAATGCGTAGGGGAGACCTTGTAGCAAAATGCAGGATAGAAAGTGAGTCCCGCATCGTCATCATCTGCGGCCATGGGTTCATTTTTCCTTGCTTTAGTAGCTCCGGTTTGGTTTCTCCAGAAAAAGGATTCTTAACGGTCTTCCATCCGCTGATGAGGCGATGAATCGAAGAAAAGACGGTGATAGTGGTTGATCTTCTTGATCCTTTGGGGATCCTCTGATCATGGTTGATTCAGACGCGTCGGGGGAAGGCGATTGACTCACGTGATGGTGCCTAATTACTTAGCGTGCCGTTGTTCTATATACTTAATTGAGACTAATCAAGTAACTAACTATGGTGTGATATTCCATGTTGTTTCAAATTTCGAGGGGCTTGAAGTGGTTATTGGCTTGTATTACTGGATAGTATTGGTTTTTTTTGTCTTCTTGGGACAGATTGAGATGAATCTTTATTTTATGTTCCCCACCAACCGCGGTTTTGCCCCAACTCCTCATAAGAAATGTGTCAGATTTCATGTAATCTTGTATTTGGATTACCACTGAAATCAGTGCATGTCAGGGTCAGACTTGACTAGATTGGCACACTGTTGCCAATGTGTACAATTTTCTATGGGAATTCAGACTGGACATAAATTTATATGCATGCAAGGCTGAATTCACTAACTATAAAAGACTAGCTAAATGAGTGTAATAAATTACATACTAATATCAAAAATATCATTTTCTGACATATTTCTTCAGCTGAATAGTTGTTCAGCTGAATACACTAATCTCATCATTTTAGCAGTTTTGCAACATCATTTTAAGCCTCAAATTTTCTATATTCTTCTATACTATTTCAATTTCATGTTGAGAGTAGTAAGGTTCTTCAAGCCTAATATTTCAATGAATATTCACTGCTTTTCACTATATAATGTTTTGATTAGGCCATTAGCAGACATTTAATTGATTAGCACTCAGCTAACATTTATCTTCTTAACCTAAGCTCATTCTTGCAGCCAGTGCTAATGAATATTGACATGCTGCAGTTTAGTAGTTATATGAGAATTCTCACTGCTAATTAAATGAATGATTTGACAGTTGTCACATTAAATTGAAAGATTCATTTTGAAGTTAAATTGCAGTGCTTTAAACATTTGTTTCTATCAAAAGAGCTGTTTTTCAGCTTTAAATATCACTAAAAGCTTTGTTTCAGTGAATGAAATAGTTACTATTCTCTGCTGAGTTGCTTTTCAGTCAACAGATCTTTTAAATAACTTTATGAAATACTTTTTAAAGCTTTATTAATCAAAGTTATTTGCTAGTAAAGCATCACTAGCACTAAGAAATATCTTCTCAGTAAGATCACTATTATATTCAATGACATAGTGTTTAGTTCTTAATAAATATTTAATTGTTTGAATTGCTGCTTTAAAATGTTGAGAACTGAGATTGAACAAGAACTGAGATAAATTTTTAATGACATAAATGGCATTAAGTCTAGTTATCACTGTAAAATATAAAATTAACACTACTAATTGCTAATATTGATGAATTTTTTGCCTCATGATTTGTCCAGTAAATGTTGTCAATTTCTTATAAAATAAAAATGCTTTTAGAAACTTTCTAAAAGAGATATTATATTTAGCAGTCATATGCTTGATATAGAAGTTTTGACAAAGCTAAAGCTTTTTATTCTTTTTATCTTAAACAATTTTAATGTTTGAAAATCATTTCACTGATTTTAAATTGCACAATTTGTATTCAGTCTAAAGCTACTGAATGAAAATTTTTGTTCTCTGCTTTGAACACAGTGTTTTAAAATGCAACATCAAAATGTTGTTCATAAAAAACATCACTAGTAAATTTTTGTAAATAAAAAAACATAGCTTATTAGATATAGATTTAAAGTTTAAATAAATCAAAGTAGTTAACAGCTGTTTTTATCAAAGATAAAGTAATTTTTATAGTTTGTATAGCAATTTTTTTCAATAGTTATACTTTCTTCTGCCTCTGCATTTTAGAAAAAAGTTCAATGTAAATAGTTTTGTCAAGATCAGATTAAATAAAAACATTGACCACATTTAGTTAAACTATTTTCATATTAAATGCTGTGATGAGAAACATCATTATTTTAAATAATTTTGCAGCTAAAGTAGCAGTGGCAATGTTTTTTTGTGTGATAAATTGAAAATCTTCTTTAATGCAAAGATGAGCTTTAAACTTTAGCAAATATCTTTTTTCATTAAACTTGTATATAAAAACTCATTTTAGAGGCATAATAAAGAAATTATATGATTGGCTGATTTTCTAATAAATGCTTAAAGCAGTAAAATTATTTATTTTCTTTTTAGCAGTATGTATTTAGTCATTCTTGAAAATGTGCTTTTTTATATTTCATCATTTCTTTAAAGGTGCAGAAAGATCATTTTAATAACACTTTTAATTTGAGGTTTGGTTTAAAAACTTTTTTTAATGCTTAAATGCTTTTGCCATAAAAATATAATGAAGACTTACATTCAAATCAGATGAAATATTCAATAGTTGAACATAAAATGCTTATCTCAGCTTCAGCTTTCATTTTTCATTCAAAATCAAAAATGAGTTTAGCATTAGTTTAATTTTCTTGCTTAGTGCAGTCTATGATAATAATAAAAACATTTACAAAGTAGAGTTTTTGTCAAAATGAACTTTTTTAAAAGTAAAAAATTTTGAAGAAATTAGTACAGAATAATATAAATTTTAAATAATATAAAGATTATATAGCATAATTAAGTTCACTTCATTCTCACTTTTTTTGTTGTAGTCATCTTTCAATAAGTTAAGCTCTGATAACTTATCTTGCAGTAAAATCTTTGAAAATGCTTTTATGTTACCACCCCAGGATCCTTCCTAGCTATCCTATTGTACTATTGGTTAGGGAAGGCTCAACAGAACACTTAACTTGGTTCCTCCTCAATGACCTAAACCTACTTAGGTCTTGTCCTTAGGCAGTTGATGCAGTCTGCTTACCACAGTCTGTTGGGTAAGGCTTTGTGTGTTGGGTAACTTGGTGGGTCTAACTGAATAATGATAGCTAAGTCAGAAGTAGGGCCTGGTCAGATTGTAATCCTTCCAGTACTGTTCTTACTGACCCATAGTAGATAGTAGATAAACAATATGATAAATTGAATGCAAAGAACTAAATACATCTGCTGGGTGGGAATGAGCTCTCTTATATATCCAGTCCTCCATATACCTTTCCATATACCACTTCATATACCATTCCATATACCAATCTGTATACCACTTATTCCTATGTTGTATACCATTCCTGTTTCTTCGTGTCTTGGCGTGGTTGGTATATTGAATTGTCACATGATCTCATGGTTGTTCCTTGTGTCTGCCTTGCTCTAGTGCTGCGCTGTAGAGTCTCATCTTATCAGAGTGTCACAGTTGTGCCCCTCCATGGTTGGTCTGTAACATCACTCCCCCTTTCCAAGGTCTTCATCCCTGAAGACTCATAAATAGAGTGCTCGCCCTTGTTGCCATTGTGACCCTGACTCTTTTCTGTAAGTGATGTCCTCCTTTCCTCATTATGCCTCCCCAACATAAGTGTGTGTTGAAGACTGACTCCCTTTGTGATCAGTATTGTGAAAACTGTTGTTGCTCTGAGGAGATTGAAAAGAATGGTTTTGTTGTTGAGTTTTCTTGTCAATATTGTTTCTCTTGTGGTATCCCTTGCAAAATGGATGGCTGTTGTAAAAACTGTGCTGTGTGTACCAAATGCGGTCAAAAATGTGAAAAATGCTTTCATAGTGATAAGGAGTGGCATGATCTTCAATCCACTGAAGATAAGATTCAATATGAACTTCAAGATGCTGATGAGGAATTAGAATGTCTCCAATCTGAAATGAGCTGTGTACAGTCCTGACTGGTCTCAGTCCTTGCTTGTCATTCTCATCTTCACAAGCATCAAAAGTTCCTGAAAGAGTGTGGTTCTAAAATGTCCAATCATAATGCTCATGTTCTCAAAATCCTTGAAGAGCTGAATTCCCCTGAGGATGCCGCTGAATTGTGTTGTATGGCCAATGAGAATGATTGTCAGTGTCAAAAGCTATCAGCTACTCTTGGTGATCCATTAATGAGTCAACTCCTCTGTGACCTAAGTCCTAGTTTCTGGACTTCTGCCAGTCTTGATATTCCTTCATCAGATGCTAGCAATTTGTCAAATTCTTGACAGGTTCCCAAGTGTTCTCCAAGGTATTGTACCCCTTCCACTTCACTAGGTATTGCATTTGCCCATTGACTTTTCTCTCATCTAGAATTCTTTTGACTTTGTATTCTTCTTCTGTGGTTTCAATTTCTTTGTTTCATGTTTGAGTGTTCTGTGGTGCTGGTTCCAATAATGAAATATGAAAAATTGGGTGTATCTTCATGCTGTCTGGTAGTTTCAATTTGTAGTTCACTGGTCTGATTTTCTCTTCAATAATGAATGGTTCAATCTTCTTGCTGTCAAGTTTGCTGCTTGGTTGTTTTGTCTTGATGTTTCTGTGTAGCAAATATACTTTTTCCCCCCTTTTTAGGTTAGGTCCCCCCTGGTGGGTTTTGTTGTAGTAAACCACCATTCTGAGGTTCA
>JAPVCG010000074.1:287493-319146 GCA_029606305.1 Paecilomyces fulvus | reverse complement strand
CTTCCTCTCTTAGTCCTTGTTCATAGGTCACAACCTGCACTTTGTTTTCCCATTGCAAGTGAGACATGATCTGTTGGTACTGTGTTGTGTACTGTCTGGCCAATCCAGTCTGTTGGAGTTGTTGCAGTTTCTGTTCCATGACTTTGGTCTGGTTGATCACTTCAAAAGCCTTATCCAGTTCTGTGGTAAAACCTATGTATCTGCTGAATACTTGCTTAGTGATCTTATCTTGGTTCTCTTCATTGTCTCAGTTTTCTTTTCTGTTCTTCACAATGGGGTTGATCCAATTGAATGCTGATCCTCTCATGTAGAATATTGCTAGCATGATCTTGTCATAATCTCTGATGATTCCTGTCATCTTGAAATACAATTCAAGCTGGGTGAGAAATGCCTGTAAATTGTGAGATTGTCCATCAAATGGTTCAGGTTTTGGTGGTTTAAGTTGAGTTGTAGTGGTCTGTTGTGCACATTGTGGTTTATCAAGTTGTTGAATCATTTCTTGAAGTTGTTCAAGTCTTCCTTTGATACCTTTTGTGTTGTTCTCCTGTATCATTGTGCACAACTGTCTGATCTCTTCCATCAATTCTGAATTGTCCAGTTTGTCATCATCTTCAGGTGTTGTCACTGGTGGTGGTCATGCTGGAGTTGCTGGTCCTGCAGCTGGTTGCTTTTCTGTATTCTTAGGTGCTGACATGATGACTTGCTGTTCTTGGTTATAATACTTGAGCCTTCAGTAACAGGGTCAAGGGCATTCAATGTGTTACCACCCCAGGATCCTTTCTAGCTATCCTATTGTACTATTGGTTAGGGAAGGCTCAACAGAACACTTAACTTGGTTCCTCCTTGATGACCTAAACCTACTTAGGTCTTGTCCTTAGGCAGTCAATGCAGCCTGCTTACCACAGTCCATTGGGTAAGGCTTTGTGTGTTGGGTAACTCAGTGGGTCTAACTGAATAATGATAGCTAAGTCAGAAGTAGGGCCTGGTCAGATTGTAATTCTTCCAGTACTGTTCTTACTGACCTGTAGTAGATAGTAGATAAACAATATGATAAATTGAATGCAAAGAACTAAATACATCTGCTGGGTGGGAATGAGCTCTCTTATATATCCAGTCCTCTGTATACCTTTCCATATACCACTTCATATACCATTCCATATACCAATCTGTATACCACTTATTCCTATGTCATATACCATTTCTGTTTCTTTGTGTCTTGGCGTGGTTGGTATATCAAATTGTCATGTGATCTCATGGTTGTTCCTCATGTCTGCCTTGCTCTAGTGCTGTGCTGTAGAGTCTCATCTTATCAGGGTGTCACAGTTGTGCCCCTCCATGGTTGGTCCATAACACAAACACAATATCTAGTAAAGTGGAAGAGATATGATACCTCAGAAAACACTTGAGAACTTATTAAGAATTTGATGAACTGCCAACATCTGATGAAGAAATATCAAAACTGACAGAAGTTTAAAAGTTGAGACCTAAATCAAAAAGAGAACTATTCACAGCTACAGTCAAAGAGACAAAATTAGACTAGGACACAATCTCAGAATCACAACAAAGAAGAAAAACACTTTGATTGCAAAGCTCTCACTGATGTTCACAAAGCATCTCATGCTTAGATAACTTTTCAGAGATATATTTTTGAACAATACTCATTTCAGCATGCAATTGATCAGTACATTTTTAAAGCAGATAAATATTGAAATCTCTAGTGATTAGAGCAAAAGCAACTTAAGCTTCTTCTTTACAAAGTGAGTCTCACTGGTGATTGTTCATGATAAAATCAGAACAATGAAAATTATAGCACAAACAAGAGAAGCAAGAGAAAGACTAAGAATTAGACACCACACACAGAACAGAGAAGAGAAAACAGTGGTCACAAGGAAAAAAGACAATAAAGCCATCACTATTTATTCAGTCAGCAAAGACCATACACTTCTTATAACAATTGCAGAGAACACAAGGAAGCTTGCAAGAAGGCATCACAATATACTCAGAATAAAGCACAGCAGAACCACTTACAGAAGAAAGTTAAAGTCTCAATGACAACATGAGTGAGTGCTCTATTTATATCTGTGTGTCTTTAGAGATGAAGATCTTAAAGAAGAGAAGTAATATTATTAATCAATCAGATGAGCAGTGAAAATACATGAAAGAGATAGATGAAACCCTGCAGGATGACAACAGAGAGTGATCAGTCACATGACAAGAAGAAATAGTCCAAAATCATATGACAAGAAATAGTTCATGAAGGACTATGAAGAAGTAGTCCACTAGAAACTAGAGAATTGTAGTTCAGTAAAAACTACTAAAAAGAAGTTTATATAAGACTACTAAGAACTACAGAAGAAAAACTAAATCATAAGTTATATAAGAATGCTTATTTCTACTCTATAGATGTATTTAGTTCTTCACACTTAATTTATCATATCATTTATTTACTATCTACTACAGGTCAGTAAGAACAGTACTGAAAGAATTATAATTTAATTAGACTCTACTTCTGATTTAGCTATTATTATTCAGTGAGACTCACTGAGCTACTCAGCACACAAAGCCTTACTCAATGGACTGTGGTAAGCAGGCTGCATCAACTGCCTACAGACAAAACCTAAGCAGATTTAGGTCATTAAAAAGAAACCAGATAAAGTGTTCTGTTAAGCCTTCCCTAACAAACAGTACAATAGAATAGCTAGAAAGAATTCTAGAGTGGTAACATTTATTCAGTATTTAGCATGCTGTTTTATAAGCTTCTAAATGAAGAGACTGAGGTAGATTTAACTTTATTATTATTGTTTGTGATTGTGTAGTTAATATAGCTTTTATTTGCTTTAAAGATTTATTCATTTCAAAAAATTCAATGATTGTAAAGTTCATTTAACTATTTCTCTCTCTGACTAAAATGTTGATTTTTTTACTTAAGAATTGTTTGTTATCATACTGAATTATTTGAATATTCAAATTTCATTATGCGAGAACATAATTGAAAAATGTGTATATTAAGTTAACACATTTGCTTTTTTTCTCATAAGTAAAGATGAAATGTAATTGCATATAATTGTCTAGAAAATGTGTCACTTAGCAGTGGCTATTGTATCTCTCATTCAAAGAAATTAAATTGAAATAAATTTTCTAAAATGATCACTGAGCATATTTTATTACTGAATAATGTGATATCTGCCTAGAAGCTTAAAATAGCTTGCAAATAGAGCATTTCACTAAAGTGAAAATTGAAATTGAAGTTAAGCTCACTAAGCTAGCTGAGCTTATTAATGTTCTAGTCAACTTCATTTTTTTCACTAGCTCAGTTGTGATTTTCAATGCTTTTTGATTTAAATGCTCAAATTACTCATGCACTGCTACTCAGTTTTCTTCAAGAATTTTGATATAGCAAATTTTAAATATTTTCTTCTAATCACTGCAAATGTGTATTTAGTATTTTTTTCATCATTTTCACATACTAAACTATGAAAAAACTATAGTGCTACTCAATAATGCAGAGTTCTAACTTATTCTTTTTGATTAGCTACTTTTATCTAATATCTCAGAAGAATTTAGCATTTTCAATCTTCATTAAGAAAAAAATATTAATATGCATTTCTGAAATATATGCAGTATTCAGAAGTGTAATTTTAACAAGCTAACTAGTTAATTTTCTAGCATCTATTCTCATAGTGTTTTATTTCTTGATTAGAATATAAGTATTTTTAGTTTTAACATAGTTTTTAAAATCAGCATTATGCAAATCAAACATGTGATTAAGATTATTGCAGATATGAAGAATAGCATTATTATTTGTGATAGTGAAATTAAAAAAATTAACGCCTTTAAAATTTAGAGAGTTCATTATGTATACTATTATTGCTGCTTTATTTTTATTTTTGAAGATAAAAAATGAAAACATTTTGAACTTTATGTCAATTCTTTTAAATGACTTTTTAATAAAAGTATATATTTTAAAGTTTTTAAAGTTCTTTTTGATTCTCTCAATGATTTTGAGTTTTGCTTGCCAATTTACTATTCACTTTTTTTTATTCAAATATAGACATAAGTCTGACTAGTGTTTATTTTTTTCAGAGCAAATTTATCTGTATGTGCATTTTCTCATCTTTTACTTAGATTTCTAACTGAAGTTATTCTGCTTTGCATTCTGCTTATGACTTTAAAAAATAATAAATGCTTAATTAGTTGTTTTAAATATTGCTTAATTAATTTGATTTGATAAAAAATTATTCTAAATAATCTTGACTATTATAAAATAAATGAGCTATTCAGTTTTTTTTATTCTTTTAAGATCTCAGTACATTAAGAGATTAATTTTTTAATTACTTATATAAAATCTTTAATATTCATTTCATTCTTGATTAGTAAAAGACTGACATCTTTAGCTTCAAAATGAAAATTTTTCAATTTTATGATTCAGTCTTGAATTGACTTATTTAAGTGATTCTCTAATAAACATCTCATAATCTTGTACTGAGTATATATTTCAATCTTTCTCATCTTGTTGTCTAGTTTATAATGTATTTTCAGCTTTTTTATTTTATTCTGAATGATTGTTTGATTTGTAATTTTTCTTCAAGTCTGTGTTAATATCATTTTGTTGATGAGCTGAGACATATATATCATTTCTGACATCACCATTTTTAACTTTTTTATAGTTTTCTTATAGTAATCTAAGTTTGCTTTATAGTCTTTCTTCTTAACTGTAATCAGCTACAAGAAGATTTTGATAATTTCTTTTTATTCTTCAGTGAAAATATAAATTTTCTAAACAGAGATTGATGGTTTT
The DNA here is from genome assembly GCA_029606305.1 of Paecilomyces fulvus. Classification (NCBI taxonomy): domain Eukaryota; kingdom Fungi; phylum Ascomycota; class Eurotiomycetes; order Eurotiales; family Thermoascaceae; genus Paecilomyces; species Paecilomyces fulvus. The sequence goes on along the minus strand of JAPVCG010000074.1, from coordinate 314,348 downwards.
TTAGAGAGCTTTTCTTCTTCATCTGGATTGATATATTTTTAAACATTTTGCTTCTCTGCTGCATCTTTGATCTTTTGTATTCAAGATCAGTAATTCTCTTGTGAGATTAAGATGACTGTATTCACTATGATGGTATATCTCTCCATGGTGTTGAGAGCTAAAACACTTGTCATAATTTGTGGTCTTGGTTGCTGATTTTAAATCTAGTTTCAGTCTGATGATGGCTATCTCAGAGAAGTGGATAGGTCTGTCATCAAATAGACTTCAATATTGAATAATTCTGATGTTTTCAATATCTTCTGCTCACTGGACTCATAATTGTCAGATTTTGTGTAATCTTGTATTTGGATTACCACTGAAATTGGTGCATGTCAGAGTCAGACTTGACTAGATTGGCACACTGTTGCCAATGTGCATGATTTTCTATGGGAATTCAGACTGGACATAAATTTATGTGTGTGTGAGGCTAAATCTGCTAACTATAAAAGACTAGCTAAATGAGTGTAATAAATTACATACTAATACCAAAAATACCATTTTCTGACAAAATGCTAGTTATTGTTCTTGGACAGTAGGGGGATATCCATCATCCTCAGATCTTATTAGTTCGGCTCCTCATCCTAGATTAACGTCCATCATCCTCTTCTTCGGATTCCTTGGCATCTGCTCCTGTCTTCGCCTCTCCTCCGGGGAGATATCGTCCACATTCGTCTCAGTTACAGTTCCTGCCGTAGCTTCCTTCATCTCCTCATCTTTCTTTTCATGCCCAGCCGTCGCGACAGCCAGAATCTGTTTCTCCATTCCCTCGATATGTTGCCAGTCGATCCCCACTTCTGTGAGCTTCTTACAACCCTCCGATTCCCCGACGAATGTCCCCGGCTCCTTGACGCCGAAATAGACCTTGTCGATACCTCTATGACCGCCTTGTCGAGTTTGGATGATTCGTTCCACGCAGGGCAGGTTCCCTGACAGCCGTCGCCCGCACGGCTCCATCGTCACGTACATGATCAATTTCTTGTCAGGCTCTTCTGGAAGGACCTCGTAGACCCGGTCATCTGGAATAGAGTGTGCGCCCGCATAGTTGGAGAGGCAACATTGCTCGGCATGCGTGTTGCCTGCGAGCTCGAGCGTGTAGCCGGTCGATAGGATTCTGTCATTGACTATGGTGTCGGGCTCATTGGCGGGACGCTGGACGAGAATTGCGCCCACGCGAAAGTTTGTCGGTCGAGGAGGAGACTTCTCTGCCAGAGAGAGGCATCGTCGTAGGTAGGCAAAGTGAGATGGTGATGATGCGGGGGCGGGGTTTACAACAGGTTGAGAAGAGGTCATTGTGGTAGATTCTTTCGTTGTAGTATTAGGGAAAGATAGGGATTGTTGGATTTTTTTTTAACGTGTACTCATGTCTTGATAAGCTGCACCGCGAATATGCCTCATGAAATGAGAAATTAGTAAGTTATGCCAAAGAATGATGGAAATATCATATGAAGCTCTGCCTGGTGGAGGTATATGAAGCTATGACGGCAGATTGCGGAGCGGGAGATCTTCCGCGGTCGCGTCGCTGTCGCGTTCCACTTGAAGAGGTCCAGATCTGACAAGAGTTCCTAGAAACTTCTCACATTGAATTGCTCTGCACGTATCGTCCTCTTTTCTCTCATCCTCATCCAGCTGTCAGTTCCCTTCGTCGAGAGCTTTGTGTTAGCTATCCCAAACCAACCGAGTCATGTCGCGCGACGAAGAACTTGTAGAGGATCCCCCTTCGTCTATCAACCCCTACGAGGTTCTCGGCCTGGAGGAGAAGGCGACGGCAGATGAGATCAAGTCTGCATACAGAAAGAAAGCTCTAAAGCACCATCCTGGTATGTCATTTACTGTTGTTGAAAATAACGTCTACCGCAAGTGCGACTGGACTACAAGACTGACCGTCATCAGACAAGGCGCAACCCGACCAGAGAGATGAAGCGAATAAGAAGTTCCAAGAAATCGCTTTTGCATATGCTATCCTATCCGACGAGCGACGGCGACGGCGATACGACCTGACGGGCAATACTTCCGAGACGCTCGACCTCGAGGATGACGACTTCAACTGGATGGAATTCTACCGGGAGCAGTTTTCGAGCATGGTCGATAGCAGCGCGATCGAGAAGATTAAGAAGGAATACCAGGGTTCTGATCAGGAGAGGCAGGATTTGCTTTCCGCCTTTGAGAAACACAAGGGAAACATGGATGCTGTCTATGAGGTGGTCATGCTGAGCGACGTCTTGGACGATGACGAGCGGTTTCGCCGCATCATCGACGAAGCGATCGAGAACAAGGAGGTGACCTCTTGGGAGAAATACGTGAATGAGCCGAAGAGTACCCGGGAACTGAGACTAGAACGCGCACGCAAAGAAGCCCAGGAAGCCGAGGAATTGGCCAAGGAGTTGGGCTTGGAGGAAAAACTCGGCGGGAAGGATCGTGGAAAGGGCAAGAAGAAGAAGAAGGCTACAAAAGCGGAGGATAATGAGCTCGCAGCCCTAATTCAGCAGCGACAGAAGAGCCGGGCCGCAAATTTCTTTGATGAGCTGGAGGCGAAATATGCTCAACCCAAGAAGGGCACCGGAAAGAGCAAGAAACGCACCGCGGATGAACCACCGGAGGAGGCCTTTGAGGCAGTTGGAGCTCGGAAAGCATCCAAGAAGAAGTCCAAGGCTTGATCTTTCTGTCACTTCTGATAGTTAGCCTCGAACGGTTTCGGATAATTAGTCCCAACTTTTGTCGGCGAGACACTGGTTACTATGGGTTGAATGAGTTGAAGCGATTTTTAGCATAGGAGTTTGGGATGGTCACTGCTGGATTATCATGCCCTAGTTTATTTACGGAAACAGAGATTACTATCATATGATCTATTACCTTCTAAGTTGATTAAGTTGCATTGAAATAGCACACTCCTGTATCTCTTCAAATGGCCATAGAGGTAGGCTCCTTCCAGCCTTGGGGAGTTTGTAGATGTTGATCCGCTACTGCTATTTATTCCCAGTTCTTACGCCTCTTGACTCAAGATCCCCGCCCTGTCTGAAACGATGACGAATGCCTACTCTTGCGATTCAGCCATAGGCTCAACCTCCCAAGGTGTCCAATGCTGATTGAACTGGACCGGTCTCCTCACATGGTGTGAAAGCGCTGCTACACGATACATCAATTCTACCATTAGCAGGCGCAGATTGTGCCTTTGATTAGGGACGAATCCCAGGGTAACGGTAACAGTAAGATCCCGAACCAGTCGAGGCTTGCCATAAGATGGCTCACTGACCCAAAGCTATCTCTCAGATCGAAGCTCGCGTGGATGAGCAATCTGCTCAGCTCCGCGATAAGCAGCCCAAGACACTCACCATGTCGCATCCTCCACGACGGGACAAGGTGTCTTTGGAAGCAGCCCTTGATGAAGAGCGACGGGAGATTTTAGAACTCTTGGAAGGCCGCAGGTCGTCTAAATCGTCGGGTGCTTCGCAAAAGGATGTCCGTACCAACCCCGTGCGAAGCATGCTAGATGTCTCCTCCGATGCCCCGCCTCCGCGTCCAACTGGTGTAACGTCAATCTCTGGCCAGAGACTATCACTACCCCCACGAAGCTTCATCGGAAACCCTTCACCACCATCACCGTTGCGGACCTCACGCTCTGCAACGGATTCACCAACAGCTTCCGAAGCTACCTCGAGCGAGTCAGCATTGACTCAGCGCAGAGCCTCGGATGGCACGGACCACATTCCAAGTCCAAGGAGGAAAGTAGAAGACAAACGGGGCGTGGATATCAATAGGGACTACAAATTTGATATGCTACCCAGCATTCCGAACCAGACACGGTCGAAGCGAATCTCACAAGGTGGTAAGAAGGTTTCCAGCAACAAGGGACTTCATTATCAGAGCTCATTGGTAGCCGTGGTAGCGAGAGCTAATCCCAAACTTCGAACAGAATCGACTAGAGGAGACGGCCGACCTCATTCCAGTCAGGGATCACCTAGGCAGTCGAGTACATCTATTCCTCGGCTAGAGAGGTCTCTTTCACCAATCAATCGCATACTCAACCTGACTTCCTTGAATCTCGCGTCAACTACCGGGAAACTTGTTACGGATAATGGGAAGTTGATCGATATGGACAATGCTTACAAACGTCTATCAGACACTGCCCTGGCGAGGTCTAACGGCAGTCTGTCAAACCTGGCAAAGAGCAGGCGGGATTCTGTCAATGAAGATAGAGACGTGCGCCTAGAGAAGGATTACATTGAGAGCGGGGAAAATGCCTCTGGAGTGATCGACACTAGTGAGGAGGAGATGGACGACACGAGCTCTGGAGAGGACGATCCTGGAACGCAGAGGGGAAGGCGCCGTAGCAGGAAAAAGCTCTCGGACTCTACCACTGCCTCCGAGCAGAGTGAGGGAGAGGGGACAAGGAGCGCAAACCCGCAGACTCTCCTTGAGGCGGCAGAAGAAGAGCGTGAGGACAATCACCAATACTGGTGTGAACAGTTCTACTGACAGTTTTGCAGGACAGAAAGTTGAATCTGCGCACAAGGACAAATCTCCTCCCAGGTCAGACGATTTGGAATCGGTAATGAGTATCTTCGAAAAACTATCTTCGAAAAAGGGCGGCGTCCATCCGCATACAAGTTTCGACTACACAGCTTCAACGGTCACCACCCCTTACGGATCGGACGACGAGGCAGATCTGTCCGATATCAAACAAGCTCAAAATCTAAGCATCCATCTGTCCCCGGTCGACAACTCGGTACCCAACAGAGCCATTCGCACTGTGATCCGTGGAGACTTCGCCCGGCTTCAGCAGGAAGCCAAGGAGGGCAAGCGGCGACAACGGAAATATTTGGTGGCAACGGACCTCAGCGATGAATCAGTTTATGCGCTTGAATGGACCATAGGTACTATCCTGCGAGACGGCGACACTCTTTTTGCCGTGTACGCTGTCGATGAGGAGGTTGGCACTGGGAAAGACGCAGAACTCGGTGCTGGAGTGCCTGTGCAGATCGGAGAGGGGGCAAAAGCAATGCGGGATTCTGCTGCGATTGTCGGATCCCAGACCGAAAAGACCACCCACAGCGCATCCACATCGTTCCTGCCACATATGCTAGCTGCTCGCCTTGGTACTGGTTCTTCCGAGAGCAGGAGTGGTTCCGTCGATACACGGGCCCTTTCCAAAGCTGAGCTGGAGCGCTTTCATGCCGTTGAGAAGATCTCACAGACTTGCATCAAACTGCTGAGGAAGACGATGCTTCAGGTCCGCGTGGCTGTCGAGGTCATTCATTGTAAAAGTCCAAAACACATGATCACAGAAGCGGTGAGTTCTTGTTGGGGCACGATTTATGAAGTATATTCCGGGCTTAACTGATATCAATTGTTCTAGATCGATGGGCTTCAACCGACGTTGGTTGTTCTGGGCTCTCGAGGAAGAAGTGCTCTGAAGGGGTCAGTGGATATGCTCCACAATTATATCTCCTCTCTACGCGTACTGATCAACCCATTCTTGCAGCGTCCTCTTGGGATCCCTTTCCAATTATCTAGTCGCTAAGTCATCCGTTCCCGTGATGGTGGCACGCAAAAAACTCCGAAAGCACGCCAAATACAAGAACACCCATATCCGACTGTCGAACAATCTCACCACCCCAAAGAAACTAGCCCTAGCCAAGGTCGACTGAGGAACGCAGATCCAGTTTCCCCACCTATGAATTAGTACAATACCCCCTCTCACTTGACCATGATTGCTTCTTTCTGTGGGAAAGGATTAGATGACTTTGAACGGAACAAGGGGTTTCGGCGCATTCGGGCCATAATTTCATTTCAGCCGTCATTAGATCTTTTGTTTACATGGTCATAGCACATATCTAATATTCCAAAGTCTCTTGTGAGATGAACTACGAAGTAAGAGCACGTGACCCGGCAGCCTGGAACTTGAGGCTTCCCCGCCCAACTTAGCTGGAGAGCCTTAACTAAGTTAACTAGACCAGTTCCTGCCAAGCCGGGAGGACGCGTGTGGGGAAGAAAGAGCTGAAGCTGAACAGGAGAGTCTATTATTGTCAACCTATGTCCCTAGAGTGCAGTTCGCCTTGAATTAAGGCTTCCATTCCTCATTCTTTCGCTTTAATAATCAGTCCAAACTGTTCGTCTGCTTGCCTGGCGGGAAATAATGTTTTGATATCTTCATCACAAGGCTGAAAGTGGGGGTCATGAGCTCCACGCGAAGGTATTTATTGCTTGCCCGTCCACGGCTCATGCTCCGTATGGGAGATTGGGAAATTATCTTCCATTGATATCTATTGACTGCTGTACCTGAGTTATCATAGACAGTAACACGGATATGGTACCGATCAGGAGTTGGACGAAAGATCTGTGATCGACAGCACGATAGTGCTGTTCGTCCACGGTTCAGGCAAGGCTTGGTCCTTGTCAACCCATGTCTTTTGTGAAAATGGTAAGTTAAGAGCAGGCGAAATAATTGATGATTCTCTGACCGATAAGCTAGGCACCTCCAGATGCACACTCGTCTCTCTGCCGATTACTGTCAATGATACTAGTCCTTCTGGCACTAGTGAACCGCACATTAGGTGGATTCCCAGCATCAATATCAGATGACTCTGAAATAAAGACCATCCTCTCCCCAGTCGATGGCAACATCACCATCAGATACAAGTCGCCGTCTGTAGGGACATGTATGACCGTATTTTCTACCCAGAAACAGTACACGGGTTATGTTCGCTTGCCGCCATTCACTCTGGCCCCGATTCAGCAGAACTATTCGGTAAACACCTTTTTCTGGTTTGTCGAGGCAAGAGAGTCCCCTGAGACCGCGCCCCTAACCGTCTATATCAATGGTGGACCCGGCAGTAGCAGCATGGTAGGAATGTTCCAGGAAGTGGGACCTTGCGAAGTTGTCGAAATCAGCAAAGATGAATTAGGCACGCAAGCACGAGAATGGGGCTGGGACAGAAGCTCCAACATGTTGTTCGTGGATCAGCCGAACCAGGTCGGATTCTCCTATGACAAGCTGACGAACGGCTCTCTGGACCTTCTATCGTCAAACTTCTCGTTTCCTCCAGCCGGTGTGCCGTCAGGACAACCTGCGTACACATTCCTGAATGGGACATTCAGCTCCAACAAACAGGCGAATACGGCCAATACTACGGCTATCGCGGCCCGCGCGGTTTGGCATATGTTGCAGGGATTCCTGGGTGCTTTTCCACAGTATAATCCTGGGTTACGTCCGAATGAGACTGAGAGCGGAGCCGTTGGCATCAACCTGTTTACCGAGAGCTACGGAGGGAAGTATGGTCCTGCTTTCGCTGAATATTGGGAGGAGCAGAACGACAAGCTGAGAAATGGGACATTATCCCAAAATGGGACGCTGGAAATCCACCTTGCGTCTCTGGGTATTATGCAAGGTTGCATAGACGATCTTGTTCAGGGTCCTTTCTATCCGAAATTTGCCTATAGCAACTCTTATGGCATTCAAGCCATCTCTCTTATGGAGCAGCAGGAGGCGGCATCGGCATTCGTCGTTGCAGGTGGCTGTCAGCAGCAGATTGAATCATGTCGAAGTGCAGTAGCATCAATGGATCCTGAAGGATATGGCGATAACAGCATCGCTAACAAAATCTGCGCCGATGCTCAGCAGTATTGCAATGACAATATTGTAGGATATTATTCCCAGTCGGGACTCAGCGTCTACGATATTTCGCAGCCAACCCTCGACCCTTTTCCGCCTAATACATACCTTGAATACCTCAACTCAGCAGCTGTTCAGTCAGCTATTGGCGTGCCTGTGAACTTCACCTCCACAAGTGATACAGTTGCCAACGCCTTCCAGCAAACAGGTGATTACGATCGGGGTGGCCAGATCTCCGACTTAGCTTCTCTCCTAGAAAGGGGCGTCCGCGTGGCCCTTGTTTATGGCGACAGAGATTACATCTGCAACTGGAAGGGCGGCGAAGCTATCTCCTTCTCCATAGCCGCTGCTGCATCATCTTACCTGTCACGCTTCAACCTCGCTGGCTACGCGCCAATCGTCACCAATACAAGCTATATCGGAGGCGTAGTCAGACAGGCCGCGAACTTTTCTTTCTCGCGCATCTATGATGCCGGGCATCTAATCCCAGCATATCAGCCAGAGACCCTATTCACACTCTTCACCCGCATCATCCTCGGAACGGACCTCTCATCCGGTGAACCAGCGAACCTGACTACCTTCCGCACCGAGGGTTACGCGAACGCAACCGCCACGAATTCCGCACCGCCTAAGGCTAGCCCGACATGCTATTTGCGTAGCGTCGAAGACACATGCGATGATACGCAAATTGACATGCTGAAATCCGGCAGTGGTGTTATTATCAACGGAGTCCTATATAAGGAGGAATCTGACTGGAAGTCATCAGTAAATAGTGACGGTGAGGAAGACAGCGAACCCATCGGTGTTCCAGGGACCGCGTCAATCACCATTGGTGCCAGCTCGACGAGCAGTGACACAGATCGAGGCACGACCACGACAACACCAGCAACAGGTGTCTTCACTGCAACCAGTACGCCATCCATAGTCGGTCAGCGGGCCGTAGCAGGCTCCAACCTATCGATCCCGTCTCCATCGAATATACTCATGTTCTTGTGGACATCTTATCTGTTCCGGAATATGTTGTGACTCTAAAAGACCCCAACGCTGCATAGTACACGGATAGAGCGCAGTGGGACAAGGGAAAACACAGCATATAAAAACAAAACTAACGCAGACTACGAAATTCTCTTCGCATATGTAATATATTAACTAGCATTGTGCATATATCGTTTCTGTATAGCATGCTAAGGTTTCCATATGATCTAGCAATTTATTCCAAATCAGACTATAATCATCTTATCCTCCCAAAGGGGACAAAGGTCAGAAGAAGCAGTCACGAATGTCATGTAGACCTCATCTATGACTGGGCATAAATGACTTTACGAAGAGAACCATACAGCAGTCACCAAGGACCGAGGACAAAGTCATAGTAGCATCTATGTTTCAGGCAGCATCAAGGATTCTTATGCTACAAAAGACAGACAAATAGCTATAGCTCTGACAGATTCAGCTGCAAAACAAGAAAACAACAACAAAAAAACGGGGAATAATCACAAGTTGTATATGCAACCGTCATGCGCGGGGAAGTGGCCCGCGACCCAGTTAAGCGTGTCAAGGACCCTGTCAGGGAGGTCTTTTACTCTGCACAGGGTCCTTTTCGTCTCCAACACAGCCAGTCTCTAGTCATCTCAATATACTTCCTTCGAATCGCCCATTGTGGCGGGACGCAGACCCGTTGCATGAAACTCTAGTTCAGGCTTTGCGCATTCACGCGTCAATCAAGTAAGTTCGCCGACTGCTGCGCTGGCGTCTGTTGCTGCTCGCCAGAGTTATCCCTCGTATCCTTGCCGGACTTGCGGCTTTGACGGGCGTAGAACTCATCCAAGACCTTCTTGGGGATACGGTTGAGCAGCTCCTTGGGGTAGATGCGGAGCAGGTTCCAGGCGAGGTCCAGGGATTCATAAATGGTACGGGATTCGTAGGGCGACTGGGAAATAAAGGTACGCTCGAACTTGTCCAGGAATTCGAGGGAGAGCTTGTCCTCGGATGACAGAGCTTCCTCACCGACGACTGCCTTCATAGCGGCTATTAAACAGGTCAGCGACTGTGATAATTTAAGGGGATTCAAAGACTGGGTACTGACCGGCATCTCGTCCAATAGCGTACTTGGCGTACAGCTGGTTGGAGACATCACCATGATCCTTTCTGGTGTGACCTTCACCAATGGCAGACTTCATGAGACGTGACAGGGAGGGCAGGACGTTAATCGGGGGGTAGACACCCTTGTTGTGCAATTGACGGTCAACGAAAATCTGACCCTCGGTAATATAACCAGTCAGATCAGGAATAGGGTGCGTAATATCTACAACAGAGAATCAGTATGTTGACGCTGGAACGAGATGCAATGTACATACCGTCATTGGGCATGGTCAGAATAGGAATCTGCGTGATAGAGCCGTTGCGGCCCTCAACACGACCAGCACGTTCGTAAATGGTTGACAGGTCAGTGTACATGTAACCTGGGTAACCACGACGACCAGGAACTTCTTCTCTAGCAGCGGAAACTTCACGAAGAGCGTCACAGTAGGCCGAAAGATCAGTCAAGATGACAAGGACGTGTTTCTCAAGCTGGTAGGCGTAATATTCGGCCGTGGTCAAAGCAAGACGAGGCGTGATGATACGCTCGATACTATATAACGGTCAGCGCACCGAGTCGAGGACACCTTATTGGCTCACTTACGTAGGGTCATTAGCCAGGTTAAGGAAAAGAGTGACACGCTCCATACTGCCGTTCTCCTCGAAGTCACGAGTGAAGAAACGGCTGGTCTCCATGTTGACACCCATAGCGGCGAAGACAATGGAGAAGTTCTCCTCGTGACCGTCGTGGACGTCCTTGGTAGGCTTCTTGACCAGACCGGCCTGACGACAGATCTGCGCCGCAATTTCGTTGTGGGGAAGACCTGCAGCAGAGAAGATAGGGATCTTCTGACCACGGGCAATGGAGTTCATGGTGTCGATAGCAGAGATACCCGTAGAAATCATTTCTTCGGGGTAGACCTTGAACCCATAGTTAGACAAGCCACGTCATCTGACAGATAGACATGGTCGCTTACTCTAGAATAAGGGTTGATAGGACTGCCGTTGATATCCAGATAATCCTCCGCCAGGACCTTGGGACCCTTGTCAATGGCGCGACCCGATCCATCGAATACTCGTCCCAACATATCCTCAGAGACACCCAGCTTCAAGCTGTGGCCGGTGAACTCAACCTTGGTCTGTCGAGCAATCAGCACCCCTTCGTTTTCCATGACCACCGGGCAGAGAAGCAAGTTTCTTTACCTTTTTAACATCGATACCGGACGTGCCCTCAAAGACCTAGCGACCATCTCTGTTAACGATGATATCGACCATGGACCAATGCGCAGTAACGGTGTTCGTACCTGGACAACCGCCCTGTTACCTAAAAACCACCAGATAAATCAGTTACCGGTCATAACAAAATATATACGAATGAATTGTGTGTATCAGCCAGTGCACACCCACCTCTAGCTTCCAGGACCTGACCGGAGCGCTCTGTGCCATCGGGGAGCGTCAAGGACACGATCTCGTTGTATCTGGGGAATTTGACCTGTTTCAGGCAGATGATGATCAGCAAGTGAACTCTAAGGGCAGCGCTAGGATACTAGAAAGGCAACACACATTGTCGAGAATGACCAGCGGGCCATTGACACCTCCGATGGTATTGTAGCGGATACGGGGCTTAATCGAGGTCATTCGCGGGTCCACGAACTCAGCCATGATGACGACGGCGTTCACAGAACGCGGGAAGAAGGAGTAAGGTAGGGAGGAAGGTGGTGAGGGTGAAGGCGGAGGATGGGATTAGCAGAAGAGCGGAGCGGTGACGGCGGGGAGAGCTGCTCGATCGCCAGAGCAGTCGGAGAGTTCAGGTTGGGATAGACATCTATTAGGTAGTTAGTTAATGGTCCATGATGGAGCTCCCGCAGCAGTAGCTCCTGCACGTGACTTGAACACGGCTTCATCTCCAGCCATCAGACAGACAGTAAATACTACCACTGTCTGAATTGTTCTTCGCGGGATTTATTATAGTGGTTTTGTCTCCAATAATTCACTCCATAATTATCTTCGTGATATCGATTTTCATAAGGCAACGTCCAAGGTTCATATCGAGCCATTGGCTCGGGATAAGGACCAACACCGCGCACGGACCAATCCTACTGTCGATAGCTCACCAGTTCCTTGTCATAGATTTTATTTTAATAGTTAAGTGGTATTTTTTAAAAAAATCTAGCTTTTAATCTTAATAGTGAGACTATAATCTATTTTAGCTAAAACAAAAGCACCCAAAGTGGACCTTGTGAAGCTGTACACCTTCCCCGCATCAATCTGTGGAAATCAGTCGGATTCTATGACCCCATGATAAGCGGATTTTGCAACAGTTCGCTGTGTGCAGTTTTTTGCCTGTAAACTTTCTCTGTACAGGATCACTACGGAATCGGTGAAAACTTAGATGGACATAAGAAATCACCAGAAGCACCCCCATGAAAACTGCCAAAGGGCAGGAGGGAAATCAGGCCCAGACATCGTCAGTGAGCTCGACCAGCTCTTGCGCGGTCAAAATAATATCAGCCTCCGGAAATACAGGAAGCCGGTCGTACATTGCAAGGAATGGCAATACCAATTGATCCGTAGCTCCGGTCGTCGTCACCGTGATCTCTTGAATAGAGTACGCCTGCTGGGTCGCTGCGGGCTGCCGGACGAGAGGTGGTAAGGCAGGCGGATTGGATAGACGGAAGCCATCAGCGATAGCTTGAGTCAACTGAGGTGAGTTTGGCGGCGCGAGCTGCCATTTTTCGATAAGTATGGAGCGTGAGCGACTCTGAACCATCATGACAATAAAAATACGCACATCACCCTCAGAATTCTGAAACCACCACAGGGCATCTTCACGCAATTTGGGCAATGATTCGGAATTTCCCACCTCAACTACCACAGTAGGCCAAGGCCTTGGCTGTCCGGGAGTCCCAATTCTCGAAGGCGGGAAAAAACACTGGTCTGGTTCTTTTTCTTCTGTAGTGACAGTGCCTTGGCGACGAGTGGCACCTCCAAATCTGCATTGACCTGGAGGAATACCCATCATTGCAAATTTCACGATTGTATGGCTGACAAGGAGATTTACTGGTCCTTCATGATTGTCACTGGGCATCACCTTGATGATGCCAGTACTGCCGTGGAATTCAAGACGGCAGGGCACACTGAGGATATGAGGCTCATCCTTGAGCCGTCGGATGGCATAGTCTGAAAGTGACAGCACGACAATGTACTGATTTCCCTCATCATGATTAATCTTGAGCTCGTTGTAAACGTGCTCGGCCGCGCGGCAAAGTCGATTGAAGTTCGAGAAAGAGACCGTGAGATGGTTTGGTGGCAACGCCCGAAAAGGATCATAAGTCGTGATCGGAGGAGGTGGTGTGGCATGGGCCATGGCCATCGTCTGTGATTGAGGTTCTTCAGTCATCATTGAGGTAGCTGTGACAGCGCTGGGCAGCAACCTAACTATATAAAGTGAGAGCAGTATGCTCCCTAGAGGTTGGCCGTGACAGTAGCCATTTTGAGAGTCAGAGTATGAAATGAGGTTTTGGAGACGAGAAACGAGAGAGGAGAAAAACAAGTTCGAGCACTTTGTGACTGAGAAGACGAAGAAAGTAAAACGGCTTTCGGCAGCCAAGTTTCTGGATGATGTAGAATGGCGATATAGGTGCCAGAGGAGCTGGTGAGAGGAGCTGCTGGAAGAGGAGCTGCTGGAAGAGGAGCTGCTGAGGGTCTTAGATTATCAAAGCAAAGATATAGTGAATAATATCTGAAGGGACAATACTTACCAATATTGTTCTGTCTATTCACTAGATTGTAGTGATGTAAAAGAATGAAATACAAAAGATACTAAAAGAGGTTTCAATAATGCAGGAGTGAATTAGAGGTGGTCCAAAAATCAATATAAAATTCTGCCAGATGATAACATATTTCTGACGCACACAAGGTCAAGAAGACCACAACAATTCTAACTAACATTAACCCAGTGCAAGTTTCGGTATGGTGACAAGTATACTATGCTGACATAACCCTTGACCAAGTTTACTGTCTATGGTGATCCGAAGACAAGCAACCGCAGCCGGAGTCTGCCCGGTCGGACTTGGATGGCCTGCCCGCGTTTTGAGGTCATCATCTTCAATGGTGTCTCAGAACCAGTTACTGTTTTATGACGGCACAGCTGGCGTATACCTATTTCACCTATAGTTTATCCGCACACGTGCAGCCTTTTACCGCTGACCAGTATCTCGGCCAGGTTGCGGCCGCAAAACGGCGCCATGGATGCTATTATGGTAGTTAAGACAAGCTTCAGGCTCTGACATCTGCTATAGGAATGATTAAATGAGACCTTGCTCCTTTTTTTGCTATCATTAAAGGCGCTCAGAATGGCGCTGTATATGGTGCTAAAGTGCGGTTTCTGCACACACTGGTGTAAGAAACCTTGAAAAGAATATGATGACTTCAGGAGGAATATGGATGATTCTAATACTTTCTGCGTTTCCGATGATATTCCTATTCAGATTGGGGATGCAAGTATATCCTGTGCACTTCACAGTTAGTCAGTTATTAATTTAACACTGCATCTAGAATCCAAGAAAAGACCAAACTTGTCCTGAAAGCCACTTCTATTCTTAAACTTGTTTCCCTCATCGGCTGTGACTGGTTCAAGTCACAGATACCCAGGCCTTTTCGTTAAGGATGCACAAGGTCCGAGTTCCAGTATGTATAGCTAGCATTACACAATGAACGGAATACAGTCTTACGTCATTATTATATGGATCAATGGACAGATAATTGAGAGTTATAGTGGATAGATGGGTGCTGTATTCGAAGATGAGCTATCATATCGATCACTTGTGATTAATCTCAGAGTTATCCTATCTTTGTCATTGACTAGGAAATGTTATTCTGAATATCCAGACAGGAGAGAGCTTGCCTTGTATTATTCGTACAAGAAATCTCATCTAAAAACTCAAGCCCGTCTCAAACGCCATCCCCAAATAACCGCAGCGGTCGTTAGCACCAGCCCGGTGCCCACAGCAGACCACGTAATAGTAGAGTATGCATGACCTTTCTGGGCCTTATCGTACTTTTCCTTCTTCACCAGTAGATCAGCATCCCTATCTGGCAACGGCACAAACTCCAACCACGGAGCACCGAGAAGCCACTCCAATATCGGCTGGCTGAGCTGTTTGGCCGAATTCCGTGGCATAACGTATCGAGAATAGAACTTCAGGAACAAACTATCTTGGCTCTCAAGACGCGTGATATAGGTTGACATGTTCCGGGCAATTTCTGCGCGTGGTCGATGAGCGCTTTCGAATTCTTCGAAGAGCGAGGTCAGGTCTTGTGATGTTGGATGAGGATTTTGTTTCAGCAATGGGACAAGTCGGTTTGTTAAATGTGCAACAGCTTCGAAGGCCATGTTACCTCCAAGGCCGGCGTTGATGGTGAACTTTTGAGATTTTTTGGTGAGCAAGGACAGAAATTCTCATGCGCTGTTATTCTGCAATGAAGGGAGGAATGAAAAGAGGGGAACATCGCTAGAATAACGTACCTTATGTACAGAATCACCGATTAAGAGGACTCTTCCACCACTCCATTCCTTGACAACACCATCTTCCATCGGAACGAGAGTCGCCTTGATTCGAGAGTCCCACAACTCCCTGATAGAATGTCCTGGTGCAATTAGGAGATCACCGCGCTTATCAATGAGTGCTTGGGCATCCTCCTGGGTATAGCGAGGGCGGTGAGCATATTCTGTCCGCTTGATCTTGTTTACTAGAAACCAGAATACACGATCTGATCTGGGTTTGGTGATAATTGCCGAGTGATTGTCGCCATAAGTCACAATGACAGTGCGCCCATCCGCTAACCAAGACGCAGTGGGTTCGTGACGGGAGATACCGAACATGACTTGAAACTCGGTCACGAAGGCTGGTTTGGTTTGAATTAGTGACTTGCCGATCTATAGTATGTATTAGAAGATATCTTACTATTGTTGATCTCCTTGCTGAGTAGTTGGTTGGTTTCTCCAATTTGCCTAGACAGCAGTGTCCTGACGTGACTATGTATACCGTCCGCTCCGACGAGAATATCTCCCCGATAGGATGTGCCGCCACTAATAGTCACAACAATGCCGTCTGCATCTTGTTCATATTCAAGCACTGCTGCATGGCTATGGACTTTGGGCTTATCCTGGATACGATTGTATATGGCCTTGAGAAGTATTCTCCGTTCGAGGAATACGATGGGCCAGTGGAACCTGTATCTTCGTTAGACGTCGTTCTTTAGAATAACATATCAAAGTAAAAATTTCGGAAGTATATATCAAGCAATGAAATAATTTTAAACTTCTCATTAAGCACACAGAAGGGAACGATACTAGAAACAATCTCAAACTCATACGTACTCATCCTGTAACGCTCGGAAATAATCCGAGTCTAGAATCACATATCCGGTTTTACCATCTATTCGATAGCTCCTCTCCACATCAGTCACGGTTGGCTCGATATCTCCCCAGACACCGAGCTGGTCCAGAATTCGAATCATAGGTCCATTGATGGCGATCGATGCGCCGAGATCAGTATTGATATCACCTTTTTCGAAGAGCTCGTAGTCGATGCCAGCGCATTCAAGGGCAAGTGCCAAAGTAAGCCCGGAAACACTTCCACCAGCTATAAGCACTTTGAACGGCGGTGTTGCCGTCGACATCCTCGTATACACTGTATAGATATAGATCACGTGATTTATACAAGGCGATGTTCTCCGATTTAATGAACGTAGCACAATCACAAGGCGAATTTAAAGCAGTTTTTTGCGGTTAATCATGATCAGATGCTGTTATATGTCTCAGGTCAGATCGGAGTCTGGACTCTGACACACCCATGTAGTTTCCTGTCGCAATCATAGCGCCTGATTTGTCATTTGTCCTGCGCGTCTTTTACCTAATTGGTCTTCATCTGCTCTTCCTATCCGTGATGGAGTTCATATTATGGGTCATTACCTCTGTTTATTTGATATTATGCCTTTATGGAAAATAGTTTTGTGTGCTTTATTGTTAGAGAGTCGCAGACATTTTAGGTCAGTGTGGCTTTGGTATGGTTTTCTCATCCGCACGTTCTCTGGTAAATCTCCGATTGTCTAGGTAATTCGTGTCTCGAAAACTAACCATTTCAATCTCATTGCCTGTCTTTGAGCTATGACTTGCATTATACCGGTATGAACGTATAAATGTTTATTCTTCCGATCTCGATGATCATGTAGTATTTATTGCTGTTCTCGGCCGACGGATAGTCTCCGTCACTGGTAAATAAATGTTGAGATGAGCCGCCTGTTGGGTGGGTACTTTCATATACTTAACCACCTAACCAACGTGATAGACTGATGGCTAAGCTTTTTAACCCGTGGGCACCGATATTACGTGGAGTCAGAGACAGATTTACTAACATTGGTCCTGCATCTTGTGGTGTATCCTGCTTGTCTGGAAACATATCCATAGGGCTCAACCTCCATTGTTGGTGTATGGACATCACCTACTGTATACTTAGTCGACTAATTACAATGTCTGCGACAAAGTCTCTATCTGCCATCGCAAAGGCCGGCTTTGTCAATGCATCTGCCTACGATAAGCATCGCCCCTCATACCCCGCAGAGGCAGTCGATAAGCTGCTCGCGGTGCTTCATCTGGTGGGCAAGGCGGGTGCAAAGGTGGTAGATTTGGAATTAAATCAGGGGATGACTCTTGTTTGTAGCCTCGTAAATGTTCCTCTTCCGTATCTCAACAGACAGAAATTACGGATTATTACTGGTGGTCTTCAAATAGGTCCCAGACTAGCACTCCGACGTTCCATATATCGACTTTTGATGTCCAACTCATCCCCAGGATGACTTCAGGCGCACGATAAATGTCTGGCTGGATCAATCCATCATGCACGTCCCCTAGACGCGCTTCACCAAAGTCCGAGAGAAGTGGCATTCCGAAACCGCTCCATCCCTTCTTACGACGGAACGGCCGAGACTTGTAGACAATGTTGGAGCTATCAATCTTCCGCGGGCTGGGCTCAGTTTCCTCGTCATTTTCCCATTCGCGAAAAATTGAATCATCTTTAGAACCAATGATAATATTCTTGGCTTGTATATCTACGAAGGTATTAGCAATAAGCAAATCTTAGGGGTCTCCAGAGAGCCACAAACCAGTATGTATTACATGGGCTTCCGAGTGTAGATAATCCAGGGCAAGGAACAGTTGTTGGAGTGCTCCCTTCAGTAAGTACTCAGGCAGGCTCTTTGGATTCAGGGTTGCCTGAAAATGTAAAAGGCTCGTTAAAAGCGGCTCATAAACAATGCACTGATGGTTACCACTCGGTCCCGCGATTTCAAACTCCTCTATCATTTTACGGACGAGAGCGCTGCCAGGATGACTTGTTTTCACGGTTGAAAGATGCTTAAGTACTTGCACTTCTCGATCCTCAGACCCGCGGATGCAAACCTTTAGTGCAATATACCGATGCTGGCTGTCCAAAGTTAGCTCTGTTTATATGAGGCAGTACGGGATACCTAGGTACTGGAGGTCACGGCAAAACCAGACCGTTGAATTTGCGCCAAACCCCAACTTGCTGAGAACCTGGTATCGAGACACAAAAACATCCCCAAGTTTGACTGGATAAAAAAGGCCTCGATCGTATGCGGGCATTCGTTCCTCTTCAATTTTCGTGGTGGGGTCCAATATGGGAAACTGGGAAGACTTGAGTCTTCGTGGAGGCGATGGTGGTTGCCCAAGGAATCGACGAAGTCGAGGGAACCGATTCATGGTCAAGACACAGTACAATAGTATATTATGATATTTTAATTCGAATGGAGCATATATACTCAAAGCGATTATTTTTGACCTTCTGTAAGAAGAAAAAATTCGAATGGAGCAAAAAGTATACATCGCCGTCCCTGGGAAGGCTCGAACTTCCAACCTCTCGATTAACAGTCGAACGCGCTAACCAATTGCGCCACAGAGACGTTTCTTGATGGTGGGACTTCCCAGCTCAGATTTAAGAGGGACCCAGCCCAGGACAACACAAATCTTCTCAACAGTCCTCGACATTGACATGTTATTGGATAAGGTTGCGACGCAGGTACCCGTGTGGTTGACGCACTATAGTTGGGCTTGGAGAGACTCAGTAATTTACGCTTTTTTTTACTGCAATTTCAAGCCTTTTTCCCCGATGCACCACAAGACTTAAGACGACAACGAAGAACTGGGAAGGCCTCGAATGAGGGGAGCGATAGGGACGAGTACGTAGAGCGAGATCGAGGCCCTTGTGCCATCTTATCGCTTCTTTCTACTTACTGTCTATCGGACCTGCATTCGAGCCAAGCTTATGTTATGGCCGGGCCGATACAACAAAGAGGGACCCGCTCGACTGTAGACTACTAGACTCATGAACTAGAGACTTGGAATTCAAGACTAACATGCTGGTTGGCTAAACTTTCGCACATTACGGTATTGCACAGCAGTGTTTGTGCAGGTATTATGCATTGCTCTCTCGCTCTCAAACCTGTTACCTATGCGGTGGAGACCTCCATGCGGGGAACGGTACCGAAATATGAAATAAAGAGCTGAGTGCCCGCGAATTAAACCCACACCAACGCTGGCTCTGATGCTATTGCTGATGTAGCAATGAAGCCCAACCAAGGGGCAAAAAAAAAAAAAAAAAAAAAAAACCTCAACTCTAGTATAGTGGATACGTTTATTGTACAACTATCTCAACCTCACCGTAAGGTCAAATCTCCCACACAACAAGGTTACTATATACGTATACAGTAACCAGACAACAAACCAGGGAAAAATGAAGCACAGTGAGGAAATCATCAAGCGGAACACATAGAATCAACTGACTGTAGCATGTCTATACTGAAACACGGCAACTTGACTAGAAAGACTGTGGCGGAAGTCGAATCCGATCAGACAGCAGTGGGTATCCAAAGCGAATGAAAGAAAAAAAAAAGCAAGGCACTGCAATTGAAATGTACATGGGCTACACGTCGGAAAGCCACAACACCGTCAATCTGTGTGGCAGTGGGAATAGGACCTGGATGTGATAGGATAATGCACTATTTATATACCCTTTCTACATCATCTAAAAGCGGCAGTGAGATGTCCTAATTGAGTAATTCAGCAGATCGGCTTGATAATTCCTCGAGATGGCCGATCGATCACCCAATACGTCTCTGTGGCGCAATTGGTTAGCGCGTTCGACTGTTAATCGAGAGGTTGGAAGTTCGAGCCTTCCCAGGGACGGTTATTTCTTTTCAATTTTTTCCTTTTTATCCTCCCTCGCCACTATTCTATTTGGACAGAAATAATGTTCCCTTTTTTTCCCCCATCCTTTTTGCTCTCCCGTCAAGAAAAATTCATTATATTTATATTTTGAACCGCGTCTGGTCAACGCAATGATGTCGCCTGGTTTAGGTGCAGACGACTCGTATCGAATAGAAACCTCAGGTTGATCGACGACCATGCCGAGAATCAGCTTCTAGTGACTGTCTATAATATTCCCGCAATGAAGCGAAAGCAAGTTCCTCCTACTGACGGAAGAAGCTATGCATTGTTTACGAGGCATAGTTTTAGTCATGGAATCAGGAGCAATGCCCCATCCATGGGCTTAGCTATTCGACCCTGGAATCATTAATTGGAATTATAGAGTCTCGAATGTTCTTTCAAGTACCCTGACTCTCCCATCGAATGCGTCATGTTGCAAGTGCATTGGAAAGCTAAAAGTGCAGGTAGCTGACATACTGTTTGTTGCTTTTGAGCCTACGACCATTCCTAGAATGAAATTCTAGACCACATCCGAAAAGATCTGGCCTCTCTTACAACCCAGATGCTCAAAACCTTGCGGCAGATCGGAGCTCAAAGTGTCTTCGACATTCTAATCGGCTTCAGGAGCTAGCGTGATATACTTCGCAGTGCTCCTTCTGTCTTAAGTGCGCAAGTCAAACAGTATCGGGAAATCGACTTCAAAGTCGCTAGAACAACCAAGGGTATCGTCTAATGAAAATGAACGAATTACAAACCACCAAACTTCTTCGAGAATGAACCTCACAGGATACTAGACTCAGTGACAGTAACACATGAGCTGGCCGCTTTTTAGGTTTTGGAACACCTTTGAGGGACAATATTTCCACGGTTCCTGGTGTGATATCATCAAACAATCATTCTTGAAGCCATGGCAGCCCAAGGAGGCACGCGACTGCAGACTTTGAGATAGTCGGCTGTGGCAAGTGAGGGGTGAAGTCCGGCCCTGTAAGCGACAGTGGGTGATCTCCCAGCAGTGAACAGTTGGAACCCCGGCTCTCATTTCCATTCTCTCATGACTGGTGTTTGTGAGACGCTCATACTTCTGCATGCTACTTTGGTTAATCATATCATATCCCTCAGTGCTTCTACCACACATGCATACAGAACCGACGGCCCTGCCTCGCTGCAGCTTGAAGATGTTGACCTTAATCGATCCATATCTTGCTATTATCCTAGAAGATCGACCCTTGGTTTCGACCGCGGAGGTGGCCACTACTCGACAACCTCCCGTCTCTACCAGTGGCTATCTCTCTTTTCAGTTTTGCCATTTCCAAATTTCCAGAGCCCGTCACAATGACTTGTGGCCGTTTTCCCTGTTGCCATTTGATTCATCGTGAGCATATACTCCGGGACATGACTTCCCATTGGATACGATTGCTAGTCAATGATACCCTATGATATGTTATGATATCCCCTTTCATCATTCTGGATACCACACTGAATACATATATCTCTTCACCTGTGTCGGGGGGCTCGACATTTGTGTCCTTTCCGGCGAACTGTTTCAATTCAGATCATCGATAGTGTCAATATTCCTATCAAAGGCCTGGACATCTTTCCCTCACGCAGTGGAATCACTGGATAAGATGTATGCTCTTGCTATCCTCGTGGCTCTTGTGGGCTCGTCATTCGCCCGCCCGCAGTTACCTCCCTCCCCAGCTCGACCCTCGCCAACCTCGAGTCCGACCACGAGTTTTCGTCCTTCACCCAGTGTGGTGCCTCATTTCTCCGCTTCTCCTTCGACGCCTCGTTTCAGTCTCCCAGCCAGCCTGACTTTCCGCACCAGTTCTTCGGTTCACGTTTCCTCTATCTCTCCCAGCTCCGTCCGCGTCAGTCCCTCACCTACGGTCACCCATACGCCAACTTCTGCCCCGGCAGTGTCTGTAGCTTGCTCACCGTTCCGGGTCACTGTCTCTCCGTCTCCGGAAATTCGTTCAACCCCAGCAGCGGCGCCAGCCCAGGCGAGACCGTCAACGGTCACCGTCACTGTTCCAGTCGCATGTCCGCCAGCTCCTTCTCCTGTGAGGGAAACTGTGACCGTCACTGTGACTGAAACCCGTGCTGCTAGCAGCGTCCCCGTCACTGCGACGAGCCGTGCGACTATCCCTTCAGTCAGTCGACCTACGAGCGTCACCACCAGCATCCGCCCTGTCAGTGTTCCCACTAGTGTGAGGGTCTCTACCTCTGTGATATCCGTGATCCCAGTGCGTCCTTCGATAAGCACACCTCCATCGGTGCCTGCCATTTCGCCAAGGCCTACGACGACTACTAGCCCTGTTCGTCCAACTTCCCCCACTCTGCCAGTGCGCATGTAATCTGGGCACTCTCGGTGAGGGGTAGCAGGGAGTCAAGGAGAGGGCCGCAATCCATGGTTCTGGGGAGAGAACTCTGGTTCTCGTGAGATATGGCATATTATCTACTCCCTATGAACATGTATGTTAGCGGAGCCTCGATGATCGGATCATCACATGCTCTCACACTTTCGGCAAATCCTACTTATGATATCATAATAAGATGTATTGTAACAGGCTATATTCATCTCTAGCCTAGATACCTAGGAATACTTTTAACTTTAATAAGTTTAATATTAACCAAGCCAGATCCACTTTATTCATTTATACTTGACATACATACTATACGATACATCATTGTAATCTTAATCTCGACTTTTAACAGTAGTATTAGTGTTACATCGACAAACCCTTGAACATCAAATCAACGAGGATTTGACCCGAAGAGATGAAATATATATATACAGCCCACAAAGAAACCCCCAAACACATCTCCTACCCCACAGCCCAAACCATTATAACTCAACAATAGTGATGCAGTACATTAATGAAAACCAGAGAGCTCTATAAGAAGGAAGTAAACGCACCACCTCGAACATGCCCAGCACCACATTGCCTGCAAATTGAGCCCTGAAAGTCACGATATTTTAATAAATCGCAAACCTGCTGGTGCTTCCAACAAACAAGTCTCTGTGGCGCAATTGGTTAGCGCGTTCGACTGTTAATCGAGAGGTTGGAAGTTCGAGCCTTCCCAGGGACGGGTCTTTTTTGCTTTTTTATTTTTACTTTATGTTTGGGTTGGGGCGTTGCCGTTCCGTTTTCTTTTTTCTTGGCGGTTCGTTGGTGAGGAGTAGGTTCGGGGTCTAGGAGATATTATGCTCTGCTGTATATTGCCATAGTGGATCAGTATGAGGATAGAATGGATGTTCAATTGAAGATCTACTATCTATATTAACTAGCGAGCATTAAGTATTAAGTACATCTGAGAGGACGACAAACACAATTTTTTTTCCAGTCTAGCAATCAACAATATCAGTCCCATGTAACAAAATCATGTAGAATTAAATGAAAAGAATAGAGAAGATGACTGCTAGAAATAATGACGATCAAACCCAAACTTTCACACCGCATTTTGATGGTATCGAATTAGACATTATGCATAGATCGT
The DNA here is from genome assembly GCA_029606305.1 of Paecilomyces fulvus. Classification (NCBI taxonomy): domain Eukaryota; kingdom Fungi; phylum Ascomycota; class Eurotiomycetes; order Eurotiales; family Thermoascaceae; genus Paecilomyces; species Paecilomyces fulvus. The sequence continues at coordinate 290,841 of JAPVCG010000074.1, read as the reverse complement.
GGAAGTCATGCATGCATCTAAAGAAAAGCCTGGAATAAAATGAGGAGAAAAGAGGCCGAGGTGCTGATGAAACAAATAAAAGCCATGAGATGAGATATGCAGCTTTGAGGACCTCTGTCAATAGACGACCCAAGGTCTACGCCAGCCGACCTGAAGCAGCTTGGCGGCGGTGAAACAAACCAGACCTACAGAGTAGGAGCAGATTGTGAAAGCGATTAGACCCCAATACCGGCCATTGCAGCGGGTGATGATCTCGCCTGCGATCGGGACACCAGTGAGTGAACTATTTCGATCTTCGTCAGTCCCGTAATTACCTCCAGAGCTGGTGAAGTTAACTTACCCGAAACTCACAACCGTATATGCCGTCGCATAGTACCTGCCATAGTGTTCCGTCTTGCAGAGTTGGCCGATGCAGACAGGGGTCAGACTGATGTTGCTGCCGCTGGCAAATCCAAATATAACACAGTATATCACTAGCAGAGCGACGCTGCCACCAGCAGGAAGCCAGAAGCAGGCGTTGCATAAAACGCACAGCAAAACAGTGAGTATGATGGCATTGAAACGGCCCAGAAAGTCTGCAAAGTAGCCGGGAAGCCATCTACCGAAGAAGGAACCAGCGTTGAGAATGGCTATGATCTGATAGGAGAAAGTAGGCGAGATGTTGTACGCCAGCGCATAGGACGTCATGTAGCTGATGGGGACGAAGAGGGCCCATTCGATGAAGAAGATGCCGGCTGTCGTGAGAGTGAAAACCGGATCTCTGAAGATACGCACATCTGGGAGCATATTTTCCTTCGAGGCTGGCTTCGAAGGTAGTCTGGATTTGACCAGAAGACATGCTATCACAAAGGTGATCAAACAGATCAAGGCCAGGACACGAGTCGCCCAAGCAAATCCGATTTTGGGAAAGAGATTCTCCAACATCAGAGGAAATACTACTCCTCCCACAGAGCCACCAGTTGCAGCCATCCCTGTGGCTAGACCACGCTTCTCATAAAAGAAATGTCCGATGGCGGAAATGCAAGGTGTAAACAGCAAGGACGTACCCACGCCGTTGAGAACGCCGAACACGAGCATGAAATGCCAGTACTGAGTACACAGACCAAAGAGGATCAATGCTACTACAATACAGATTGAACCGACCAGGAGGAGAAGCCGTGGACCCTTTGCATCAAAGACTGGACCAACCTGAATTCCGCAGAAAAAGGTCAGAAATGAGTATACTCCAAAGATCCACCCGATACTACCATCACTGTAGTTCTTCAGCTGGTGTGTCGAGATGTAAGCCTGGAAGGTAGCAATGGTGTTGAACGGGCCTAGGGAACCCACAAGGCCCATGAAGCTGCCAAAGACAACCAGCCAGGCCTGCAGTCCACCTTCTGGATAGGTGTTGCCATAGGCATCAGTCGAGACCCGAGTCGCGGGCTCCATGTGCGAGGAGCCATCTGCAATGGTCTCATCGTCGTCTGAAAAGCTGCTACGACTGGATTCGGCTGTCTGGCCGTCCAATGCCGGCACAGTATCCTTCGACGATGATTCTTGAAAGGCACATTGCTTCTCATTTGAGGCATCAATTGCATGTTGAGTGTTCACCTCGGTTCCATAAACCTCTGAGCTCCTAGGGTCCTCGTGGACGGATGGTTCACCCCAAGCCTTCTCCTGGGAAGACTCTCCATGAGAAGAATTCTCATTTCTGATCTGTGGTCCCGTCGAGGTTCCAAATTCCGAAGAGTCTGTCGACATATGATTTTCACGGAGATTGACGCCTTGGAATCTATTCCTGCACTCAACCCGACACCCCCGCCGTTGACCTTTTGCAAATTACGTCGATGCAACTTGAGCTAGAATGCGGAAGTCAAGAAATATTATAGTATTGGTAATTCGTCTGATGTAATGGTATATCACTCACAGTGCACCAGGCCAGAAGATATATGAAATTGAAGAAGAAAGACAATTATAAGTTTGTCGGTGAGCTTCTTCCGGCCAGGTCTAGCATCATCTTGTTAGTCGATGCGGGACCCAGGGACCGGTCTAGAAAGTGGAAACCCACCTATTGGAGTTGTTCCGTTCCTGCACCGTGCTCAAACTGTGGAAAAAGCAAAGTCGGTATGATTATGCTAAAGGCTGGGGCGAAAGTTAGTTAGTTAGTTAACTTAACGGTTATTATTCACATCGGGGGTTACCGCAGTCGAAGTTTTCTTTGGCGCTACAGAACCGAAATAGGAAGGTCCACCACAAGTGCCATCCGGATCCGATCTGATAAAAATCACCTGAATGTATGCTATTATTATTTTATTATTGCTCGTGAAAAAGACAAGCAGTCCATCCAAGTGGGTCGCTTAACAGTAGAGTAGATTTGTCGATTGTATCTCAATTCCCAGTCCTTAGCCATAATCCTCTGACCCTAAAAGTCGGTGTCAGATCGCCACGTTCGTACTGAAAAAGTCCCAATGTTCCAGTCCTCAAAGATAGTGTATTCCTTTCGATGTAGATCGTGCAATTTCATCTTCCCTAAAAGAAAGACCGCCGATTCATCGCCAAGATAAAAAAAAGCTCGAACATACGGAGAAACCCCCGTAGAGTAGAAGCTAACTTGGTGCCGTCCCCAATCACGACACGACTCTGACTCACGAGTAGTGGACTGACTCTCCAACCACGGCCTATGCGTATTCGGCGCAAGAGGGGGTGAGAAATTCATTAGTACTGTTAAAAAGGTGGAGAACCGACAAATTTCGTTTTACATGTGCAGGTATAATTAACTATTCAAAAGTTCAAGTTGCCAGTGCTAAGTATACCTAACTACTCTAAACCAAGAGTGGGATTACCTAGCGACTCCACAGCATAGAAGAACTAAGAAAGAAACCGCTACCTCTAGAACCATCACCCAATAAGTCATTATGCAATCTCCTCTTAACTACCACAACACATAGAGTCCTTGATAGAGTAGAGTAGGTGTTATTCGAAGATGGACCAATGCGAGTCGAATCACATCACTTGGCGATGGCAGGGATTAGGATTCGATTCGATTTGGACCCTGGTATATGCCGATCCTTTGGGGACCTGAGAGGCTAAGATAAGATATATCTTGATCTTGTTTTGACCTCTGGATATTTATAGTACTTGGGATTTTTTAGTGCTTCTACGTATTTTCACGAGGGGAGAGAAGGGCTCTGACCTGTTAGATCTGGTGACTACTCTACTCACAGTTCTGAGGCTAGGGATCCTAGACTGAAATTTGCTTATGGAGAAGAATTTAACAGTGTGTTAGTTACTCATTAACTCATTCCATTCGTTCTGCATGCAGGGTATATAAGATATCATTTATATACATGACGTATCCTTTTTGTT